>BGNK01003361.1:33646-45143 GCA_003297005.1 Symbiodinium sp. clade A Y106 | reverse complement strand
ACCCAGGCGTGCGTTTTAAGCCTCATAAGATGTTCCGACATGACGAAAGTACTGTAAATACCGAGTAAAGCGGATGTGTGTTAGAGGAGTATGTGGGGGGGGGTTGGTTGGTAGGGGGGGGGGCGCCTACTACTACTACTAGTACTAGTACTCGACCACGGGAGCACAAATGTGTAGAGGCGTCCAATTAAACCCGAAGAACCCGAAGCTCTTGTATATCCCATAAACCCAAACAGTATTGTAGTCTAGTTTAGACACGGCAGGAAATCTCAAGAGCCCCAAGCCCACCTCTTCAGAACTATTTCAAAATCCCAGACCCTACATAGCCAGCAATGAATCCTATATAGACTCGACTGGATCTGCAATATGTTAACCCAGACCTTCATAAACAAACTGACACCCTATATAGAGTTAAACCCGACAACATCGCTGAAACCACGATATCTCGACTCAAACCCCAGGCGACCGACAATATCTGCATCCTGGATACCGGGGCCAGAGCTGCATTATAACACAAATAGTAGATGCTTAGTAGGCTTAAGGAAGAAAGGGTTTATAGCTCTTAAAGGACTGATTCTTCGTGTTCACAGAAACCCATCTGACTCCCCAAGCCTGAGTTTCCTCAACCAGTATACATTCGCCCGAGACCCAAAGCCCCCAACTCCAAACCTTCAGCCCGAACACTCTGTGACTGGACACTGTGAGGTATCGCTTTGAGGGGGGATGGCTACAGAAAAACCACAAAATACAGGGTTCAGGGTTGTCCACGATTGAGCACCGCGGTTTCGGAATGCATGGTTCAAGGTTCGGACATTGGGGTTTCGGCAACCCAAGGTTTTAGTTTGATCCGTAGGATTCGGGGACGACCGGTTTTAAGTAGCTAGGGTCTACAACAATATAAGATTTGGGGTCAGGGCTTTGTGCACTTTTGGTGGTTTGGGAAATTCAGTATGGTCTCGATCGCTTCGATCGGAAATAAGGGATCAAGGCGAAGGTATGTCGGGCCTAGAATTTTGTGCTTCTAGGTTAGGGCATTAATTAGGAATTCCTAGAAACACAACCGACATGATTCCGAGAGGACGAGGGAGCGGGGTCGTGATTAGTTGAAGGCTTTGGGCTGCGTTAAAACCAACAGCTTGCCATGGTCGGTAGGTTGCTGTCTCGAGAGTCAGGATCTACCTTGTTCGCATCGAGAGTTCAATGCTATTATCTATGGCAATACCCAAGAGCATTGCCCAGGTCAGCTGTTGAATTCGTTTGTTTCTGCTGATTAAAGCTCTGTGCCTAGTCTCCTGCTTATCATCCAATAACCCCGAAGCCTGTGCTTCAGAAGAGAAGCAGTAAATCCCCTTAAGCCCTGGTCAAGCGAATCCTGAGGCTGATTTTGGTTCGAGCTGTTCCAAAGGTACATAATGTTTAGGCCTGGAGACCCGATCAGACCCGGACCAAGTAATATATACCCTAAACTTAGAGAAGCCTCGATCAAATCAACCCCAAACTTATAACCCTAAGCGCTTTCAATCCCAAAACCCAACAATCTCCAACCCCGGACCCAAAACCCTTTCAAACCCCCCGGAGTTGCAAATCCCTGACTCCAACACCCCAAAAACTGAAGCTGTGAAGTAAAACCAAAGTCCTCAAACTCCTCAACCAGATGTTGCAAACTGTTTCTGATATGTCTTGTAAAAGAAGGCAGAACCTGCAGAACTAAATCCTGCGTAGGGTTTCGGGGACCCAAACAGAAGCTAGCTCAGGTTGACTAGAGATGATTGCTGCAGAGACGCAGACCGGCGCAAGGACTACCAGGCCATGCCGGCGTAGACGTCGTACATATCCCAAGGCCAGCCTGGGCGGCGAAACAGTGTTCAGCCGAGCTCAAGCTTTAAAGCCCAGCATCGAGAGCACGATTCAGCTAAGCTACAAGAATCCGAATGGCTTGCTTATATCGTTGGTATCCGAATACAACACATTGACCTTTCGAGCTGCAAAACCTCTTCGAATCGCTTCCGCATGAATAACCTCGGGTATGTGATTCAATTGGACCCATGAGTCTGTACAGAACTATGACCGGCATGCATACGGGCATCCTGCATGCGTACAAGACACAGCTGTGCCGGCAAAGAGCTCCAGAACATCCAGTTTATCGTCATGCTTGTCAGATAGGCCCATATAATTCATCAGAAGCAAGACGACACTCAGCGCTCGAGGCCTCGCGCGGCAAACAGGAGCCCCCAACTGCCGAACCAAAACTCTGAACATTGGCATAACAAAGATGCAGCTCAGGCGAGCTCATTCCCTTCTCCAGAAGGGGCTTCACGAGTGGCCAAGGACCGGCCGCCATGCCACAGGATTTTGTCTGGACTGAGAACACACGGTAACAGAGAACTAGGGTCCAATCCCTAAACCATCTTTCTCTATTGTAGAATTCATACATTCGGGATGCATTCGGACTTTGGGGTGTTCGGAAGCTTGATACAAGACCTGCAGGTAGTGGAGCCCAGCACAACAACGCAATACGAACCGAAGTGCGGATGTGTTCTTCAGAAAGATGTCAAGGCGCCGAGACCTCTCGCATTTCACCCTGTATACTGTCGAGTGGCGACTGCCTTGACGTACATCGAATTACAAATTGAGAGGGCAGCTGCTGGGCAATCAGATCGGACTTGACAAAGAAAGTGTAGCGATAGGGTACACAGTCTACAGCTTCGGCTCCTCGCGATGTAGGGTTTCGAAGGAGGGTAGTCTAGGGTTTAAGGGGTTTTGTTTCAAGGGTTTAAGGCTTATAAGGCTTACGATGCACTAGATTAATTTAAGGTTCTCTAACGAAAGGAGCCATCTCGACCTTAGCTGCCGATCTCTGCATGTGGTTCACACCACAAGAGCTGAAAAAAACTGCAGGGGCTCGGCTATGTACAGAACACAGCGCAGCAGCCACTAGCCAGGAGACCCATATATAGATTCGATCATACCATCATGCGAGGCGTCGTCGCTTCTTGTCCGAAATGCCCTCGATGAGGACCCTGACACATGTTAAGTTTGTATCAGTTTACGGGAATGTCTCGGGATTCTTACAGTTTTCATGGTGGTTATACCAACGATCATCCAAGCCACCCGCGAATGAGGCTGTGCTTCCACAGGTTCTGGGCCTCCTCAGTGCATGAACAGAACGGAACGGATTGATTGTTCCCCGCACAGACATATTGACATGGATCACTGGTAATGCTTTCATTTTCAAGCTAGGAAGCCCTGTAGGACTTTCCGTGCTCAGTCCTCGCATGCCTGCGCAGAAGCAATTTGCTTAGCCACAAAAGCTCCAAACACAGACACAATAATCAACCAGACCGGCCTAATGAAACTCTGCATGGCTGTCCACAGAGGTCCATCTTCGTGACCCTTACGTTTCTTGCCATCCGCCTCCTGACATCATTAACCAGTACTGAACTCTGAACTAGTGACGAACATGCAAACGAAAGCTCTAAGAAATCAAGACCCGGCTCCTCAGCCACATCGATCTTTTGCTCCTCCTGATGGCCTGCTGCTTCGAGAGCTCGCGTGTCTTGCTCCTGTTCATGATGCTTATCTGGCTGCTCGTGCTGTTCCTCTTGCCCTCCATCCTCCGCCTGTTCCTCACCCTCCTGTTCCTCATCTTGCTCTTCATCCTCCTGCTCCTCTTCCAGCTGCTGTCCTTCTGCAGTCTCGGACACCACACCTCAAGTCCCAATCGCCCAAGTAAGCCAATAGCATAAGTTTTAAGAACACCTCGGGTGCAATCAGGAGCACCGCCGGCGCTGACAGCTGCAGCTGGATTCGGGTCTGCACCTGGGTCGGTGGAGCTGGAGATCGCTCGGGGCTTTGGTGTCAAATGAGGAGAGCAGCTGAGAGAGCTTTTAATCTGCCAAGTACTATGGCAACCGACATTAACAAGCCCAATGCTCCTCCACGGCGCACCTAGCTATCCCTAAAATCCAACACGAATATCCTGAATCACTTTTGCATAGACCCGAGACCCCAGCTCCAAACCGTCAGCCTGAAACCATTCAGTGACGAGGCACTCTGAGGTATCGCTTTGGGCGGGTTACAGGAAAAGTCAACCAATATACTAGGGTTCAGGGTTCCGGGCTTTCGCGTTTTATTGGCCCCCAAAACTTCAAGCTTGATCGTTGAGCAACTGATAGAGTGTTGTTTAGGGTTTGGGAATGCATGGTTCTTTTGGGGTTTTGACAACCCAAGCTTTTGATTTGATCCGAAAGGTTCGGGAACAAACGGCTTTAACTAGCTAGGGTCTACAACAATGAAAGGTCAGGGCGAAGTGCTCTTTTGGTGGTTTAATATGGAGGTTCACGATGATCCCCAGGCCTTCGGAAGAAAGGGATGAATTAGGAAATCCTCGGAGTTCGAAATTTGCTCTAGGTACATAGCAGCAGGAACCAAGTGAAGACCGGGGTGTGTTTTAATTCAGTTGCTTTAGCTAAGCTTTGCAATGCCGCAAAGTCGCGGCCTGGGATCGCAGAAAGCAACCCATCTGCTCCGACCGCACTCAAGCCATGATACTCCTCCCAACAGGTAGGCTAAGCCGGCTAAGCTACGAAAGAAAAAATGGCGCTGTGAACCCGAGACCTGAAAGTTCCTACATGAACGCACATGCAAACCGACAGAGAACCTAGAACTGAAAATGGCTTCGAAGTCTTTGAAAACCAAGGCAACACACCGTCCTGCGGGCGCTGTGCTGCAGCTTCATCGCTCGGCCACATCATGATGCTCGGTCGTGGCGCTGCGGCTGAAGCTCCTGAAAGAGAGTCAGGTGGACGATGGTTTCTAAAATGAAGGGTGCGAACATATGATAAGGTCTGATATGTTTGTACAGAATCCGGGTATCCTGACTCTTCAGCTTTCTGCTTGAGTCGCAGTCTGAACTTCTTCTTGTGCTGTTCTGTCGGGTCCAGCACTCGTGGGTCTGCCAAAATGCGACACACGAGGAATACTTTGGGATATATTGGGAGCTAGCTTGGTAAAGGTATAGGTGTAGCTACACAGTTATATACAGGTAGGTAAGCAGGTAGATAGGTAGGTAGCTGGTACAAGCTAGGTGGTAAGTCGGAACACGTGTGTAGGTATAGGTGGGAATATGTAGCTAAATACTAAGTATATACGTAGGTAGCTAATTATGAACAATAATAAGCGAATGATATAAGCAGGTATGGTAGCTTGAATAGTTAATGTTTTAACATCCGGGAATTCGCAGCTCCTTCGGGCTTCTCGGGGGAAGAGTCCGAGGATGATTTCTTCGATCGAATCCCTATAGAAACCATATGTAGACCTGCAGCCCCGATCTTAAGAGCGAAGCTACCTCAAGCCTGAAACCCCTGTCGTGCGTAATAAGTACCACGTATATACATGCACACATACATGTGTTTTATATGTTTCGCACATACACTAAGAATCACGAGTAGTTGGATTTCAAAGACTGGCGGGCCTTCAGCTCTTTCATCCAGACAACTCTGGACTCCTTCGTCTTCTTGGCTTCCCGGATAACGTGTTGTGCCTTGCTTTACGAAATGCAGTCTTTCTCGTGCAACATGACACAACACTCCTAAACCCAAAATAATTATAGCAAGTAGCGAGGGATTTGAGTGCGCCTGCTTGACTGTGGGCCGCCCGGGCATCGCATGAACCGGCGTACTTTTGCTCGATGCAATATGACAACTCACCCAAAGACAACACTTTCTGCAGATGCGAAAAGGCGTTGAGTGTCCTCGGATTGTGATTCAACGATTGAACTTATTGGGACATTGCTTTGGTATTCGCTTGCAAGACACGCCAAGACCACATCTTTGTTCGTTCTGAGAAGTTCGTTTCTATCCTCCGCCGACATCTTGTCCACGTCGCCCAGATCTTTTGCCGTGACAAAACCATCCTTGTCTGAGCGAAATTAACGGACAGTCAGGTGTTTTCACAGTTGAAAGAACCAAACATATGTAGCCTAGGCACTTCAGGGACCTTTATGTCCTCCCAGAACGACACGACGGAAGCAGGTTCGGAAGACTTCTTGAAAGCACCGAGAGTTTTTGCGTCATCACTTGCATCGGACATGGCTGCTGCAGCCAGCGCTCGCAAGTCGGGAAACTTCAGCTAATATATAGCCTAGGATGTCGATGAATCGCTCAAATATAAATCCACTGGCTGCTGATACCTATACATAGGCATGCAGTCGTTCATGTTGACATTTGTTGACATCCTGAGCCAGCCCCTGGCTGCCGGCTCGCGAGCGACTGTGGTTCGCCTCACAATCCCAAAAAAGTACGTGCACCTCAACATTCGCTGCACTTCTGTATACTCTTCTCAAACCGAACCGTACTAGCCTGACACAAGTCAAGCACACACTGTAAACACAAACACAAAATATGTATGTTTCACCCAGTATTTCAATCATGCATAAATATATAAATATATGTGTATATGTATGCATGTATATATTTATTTTATATGTATATGTATATATATATATATATGTGTGTATATGCATATATGTATATTTAGATATACAGTGGGCGCCAAAAAGTTGGAACATACGCACCCTGACATTCAGCGCTCCATGAGCGAGCGCGTGCAAGTTCCAATTCTGGCATTATGTTCAAAAGTTGGAACATTCTGACTGGACCGGCCGGAAAACCCAGTGTGGATGTCATCAAGGTTGGGCCATGGATGATATGGACATCATTATGCTTGCGGGTGGGGGGGCACCCTGTGGGGGGGGAAACAACCTAGCACTAGCCTAAACCCTAGGCCCAGCTTCCCCTGATGAGGGGACCTAAACCCAAGACCAGAACAATACTAAGGCTGGGCCCCTAAACCCGACCTAGCCCGCTTTCCCCTAAAACTTGGGGAGCAAGGCCCTAAACCCTNCGGGTTTCCCCTGCAAAATTGGGGACCTCGGCGAAACCCTATGCCTGGTTTCCCCCTTCGGGGGGCCTAGGCAGGTATGTCCTAAACCCTAAACCAAACCCTGAAACGAAACCACCCCCGCACGCAAACCGCAACCCTATGAACCGGGGGGCGGGGGGTGGGTTGGGAGGGAGGGTTTGAGCCGAATTTGAGCCAACACACGCCTCTATACAGAAGCATGGGGAGGCGTCAGTGCTCGAGTGTGCGATGCAGGTCCTTCGACGATCCATAGGGTTATACCACTGACTAGCGATATGGTCGTGGGGTCCCCGTACACGTATCTCTCTGCAATACTGGAGCGGTCGTAGTAGTTAATTGCAATTTCCCTCTCTGCCATGCTGGAAGGGTCGCAGTAATTACAGCTTCTCTCTCTTTCTGCAATACTGGAAGGGTCGCAATAATTACAGTTTCTTTCTCTGCAATACTGGAGCGGTTGTAGTAGTGCAGTTTCTCTCTCTGCAACATTGGAACGGTCGTGGTAATTGCAGTTCCCCTCTCTTTGCAATAATGGAGCGGTCGTAGTGATTGACAGTTTCTTGCTGTTTGCAATACTGGAGCGGTCGTAGCAATTGTAGTTTCTCTTCCTCTGCAATACTGGAGCAGTCGTAGTAATTGCAGTTCCTCTCTCTCTGCAATACAGGTTCCAACTTTCCCTTTGGCGGGTTTCTGACCATGTTCCAACTTTAGCCTCCGAGATCAAAGTTGGAACCTGTGCTTGGGGCCAGTTTGCTCCTGTGGACACGTTCCAACTTTCCTGCTTCCACCATACTTTTTTCTATGTAGGCGGTCATGCCGATAGAAACGTTCTATTTTTGTTTCCCCCCCCATCTCTCTTTCTCTCTCTCTCGAGCTCTTGCTCTTTCTTTTTGTTCAACGCACATCCAGAGATCCTATGTTCTCTGTTTATTTTGGGCATACAGCTGGTCCACAGTGCCCATATAGCAAGATGCACGCAATTTCGCGAGCAGAACCCACAACTGCCAGAGTCATTTCGAACCAAGGCGGCCTGGAATCAGGTTGCACCAGAGCCAATGCACTATCCCAAGTACAAATTCAGGGTCCCGAGGACAAAAAGCATCAAGTACAAAACCACCTTGTCCATATTTTGCACCCAGGGCCAGAATCAAACGAAAGAACAAATTCAGCCAAAGGACAGGTCTGCAGGTGGGCAGACTACTATGGGTGTCTACCTGGACATGACGTGCAGATGGCGGATGCGATCGAGGCACACATTCAAGCCAAATTGTCAGGAGTTCCCTGTTGGGTTGAATTACCCGACGAGGCATGGCATCCCTCTGCTAATCGTCACAAATACCGCCGTCCAGTATGTCGCTTGGTCAAAGGGAATGTACGGGCATCCTGACGCTGGTACTATGTGGGAACAGCATTGTCATACAGCCGTTCAAAAGGTAGGGTTTAAGCCTATTGGTGAGGAGTGGCCGTCGCTGTACTTTCATCCGGACCTCAAGTTGCTATTGGTCATCTATGTCGACGATCTCAAGATGGCCGGACCTACACACAACTTGCCGCAAGGATGGAAGATGCTACGTCAGGAACTTCGATTGGAAGATGAAACACCTCTGGGCCTATACCTCGGATGTCGTATCTCCAAAAGTGAGGCAGTTCTGCATGACAAGACCAAGGTGCAGACGGTCACCTACGACATGGAAACGTACCTTGAGATGACGGTCAAGAAGTACTGTGACGTCACAGGGTTCGATCCATCGAAATTCAAAACGGTACCATCACCAAGCCCGGCGGAAGAGACCAAACATCATCCTGCTCGGGCCCCAGCTCAGACTGGCAAAAGTCATCGATGCACGTGGTGTGGACATACCATGCCTGTTGACCCGGATGGTCGGCTTCTTCCGCCTCCACGTATTCCCAAGGCGCTAGAGGAAGAGGAAGTCAACGAAACCAATCGCGGTAGTCTTGCGCCTCAGGCTGCGAGCATACTCATGAAGTTGCTCTATGCTGCGCGCGTCTGTCGTTTCGATCTTCTGCGAAGCATCAACAACTTGGCTCGCAAGATCACCAAGTGGACCAAGAAAGAGGATACTCTTCTGCACCATCTCATGGCGTATGTGCATCAGTCCAAACATCACATGGGTCGGGGACTCCCTTGGAGACTCGTCCATCGGACTATTTGCAGATGCGGACTATGCCGGTTGCGGGGAGAGCTTGAAATCTACCTCTGGTGCTCACATGCACATTCAAGGTCCTCATACCAGATTCCCATTGGCGGGGCTTAGCAAAAGGCAGGGGTGCTTGAGTCACTCCACACCTGAGGCTGANGGTGCTCACATGCACATTCAAGGTCCTCATACCAGATTCCCATTGGCGGGGCTTAGCAAAAGGCAGGGGTGCTTGAGTCACTCCACACCTGAGGCTGAAATTGTTGCAGCCGACTTTGCAATGGCTCGCCTGGGGCTGCCTGCCATTACCCTGTGGCAGCAGCTGGGGGGTACTGACTCCAACTTCGTCTTCTATGACGACAACCAAACCATGATTGGAGTGATTCGCACGGGCAAGAATCCTACCATGCGTCACCTGGAGCGAACCCATGGCATCAGCATTGCCTGGATGCACTCTATCTTCCAGGAAGGCTACGTGTCGCTTGCTTATGAGGTCACTGCCAAGCAAGATGGCTGCGGATATCCATACCAAATCGTTCAAGGACTCCGTGTCTTGGGCCCATGCGTGTCAGCTGATCAACGTTTTTCCGCCTGCCCTCATTGGTTCCCAGGAAATCATGGATTTGATGCGTCCTACTCATGCGCAAAGTGCCGACGAGAAGGGCCATCAACATTATACTCGTTCAAGGGCGAGGTGCCTTGTTTCCCCTACACGGAAACGCCCATATTGCCTCAGGTGCTCTATCGGGCCGGTCTTTCCAGCAAGGACCCAAACGTTCTCGTACTATCGCAACACCCCATTCTGGTTGTCAAGTTCCCGCGGATGCTGCGGGGGCCGCCTTCTGCGTTGCCGCCTGGTCGTTACCTTCGGTCGACCTGGATTCTTCATGAAGGGCAGTGGCATCAGATGGAGGACCATGCGCAGGTGCACGATACGCCGGCTAAGTTTGATCGCTACGTGGAGCGTGCTGTGTTTCAGTTTCATCCTGTACGTGGTCAGTTGCGTGNTCAGATGGAGGACCATGCGCAGGTGCACGATACGCCGGCTAAGTTTGATCGCTACGTGGAGCGTGCTGTGTTTCAGTTTCATCCTGTACGTGGTCAGTTGCGTGCGGCCGCCGTGTCGGTGGTCCATTTGTCTCCCGTTCCTGAACATCCACCTCTTGGCCAGTGCTTTGTGCGTGCCCTGCCTGCCAAATGGCAGTCGGTGGTTGCCGCGCTGGCGCGCGCCATCCCATGGGGGGTATCAGGGCTTCACACTACCTCTTCGTTTCAATGGTCGTCCCTATTTGCGACGAATTTCGTATGTGGGAAACACGACATGGACCACGATTATCGAGGATTTGTGGGAACATATGGCGGTGAAAACGCGTGAAATGAAAGGTCATGGTGAACCGATCGTACCGCATGTGGTTGAATTCCAGGAGAATAACGGCGCGGGCCTGATCATCCAGTTCTACGACCACGATGGAGGACTTGTTCACGCGTACAAGGACCCGTCCAATGAACTCAAGCTCCGTGTTACCATTAAAGATGCACCCAAGAAGACGACGGTGTGGACGGTGATTGGGGTAGATGAGGACAACTGGTGGAATGACTATGCCCCGGGCATGGACTGTATGAAGGAATTTGCTCCTGGTCCACATTATGATCCGAGTGCACAGGTCAATGTTCTTTGTACTGGGAANGCCCCGGGCATGGACTGTATGAAGGAATTTGCTCCTGGTCCACATTATGATCCGAGTGCACAGGTCAATGTTCTTTGTACTGGGAATCAGGTCGACGATGCTATGTGTTCGTACCTCTATGACGTGATGACATCTCGGCAGCAAAATGCGAATGCAGTGATATTCGTTGGTGCAGGGGTGCTTGGGGGGAGCTCATGGTTGAATCGTCAGGTCAACGAGAACTTCGAAAAGGTCGAATTTCGGACAGATTATCCATGGGGGGAGGTCGTCCAAAGAATTGCGCGCAGAGCAGCTCTAAAGGGAGCACAAGTTGTCGTGGAAGTACCGCCAGAAGCTCGAGTCCATCAAACCAAGCAGTACAAGACGCTGTTGGAGGATGAGAACTGGACAAGCATCAAGATTGACGGGTGCACCCACGGACAACGGCTGATCGTCCCTGGACCAAGTGGTATTCACACCGTAGGTTACTGCAAGGTTGAGTGGGAGTACTTTGCCGCAAACGTCAAGACCCGGCCTAAATCGTCAGACAAGTGGAATGCCCAGCATACGCATGTTTGCACACAAACCATGCTTGATCACGCTGACCAAGGCTGTAGGACTAGTCAAGTGTCCCGAAGGTTGCTCAATGCTTTGCAATTCCGGGCGCCCAGCGATGGAAGGCTAGTTTCCATGCCAGTCAACATTCCCAAAGGGCGGATCGACCGTGTCGTAGTGAGTTTGGACGGCATGGGC
>BGNK01003361.1:11325-23835 GCA_003297005.1 Symbiodinium sp. clade A Y106 | reverse complement strand
GCAATCTGAGCTATGTTGTACAATGTCATGAGCAATCATGTACATAAAGCAAGGGGTCACCTTGTGGACCTTGCTTAACATCTTTAAACAAGGAACAAGGTACCGCTTCGCGAACCTTGTCTCCTGTAACATATGCTCCGCATGCAACGCAACTTTGGCTCAAGGGGCCAAGGGCTCAAGGGGCCAAGGGCTCAAGCTCAAGGCTCAAGCCTTAACCGAAGACTCGCAGCACGCAAAGGACTAACAAGTCTGGTACTCGTGCTATACAGGCTATACCCTACTGGCAAGAGCGATCCTGGCGCACAGATGTATCGATTCATCTCGTGTTGCGAGAAAAGAAGGTCCGATACTGCCTGCGTGAGGAGTTGCCAACTGTCCAGCATTGTGACTGAGAGTTACCGCAAGTACGTTGAGGGCAACCACATTATTACATAAAGCTCGGGTGAGGAGAGGGACAACAACAACATCAAGTACGAGATACACAGTATCATCGGTACCCCAACCTCACGCACTTTGTATAGAATCACAGTAGCACATGCTTGACTCTAGCACCTGATTGAATGAACCTAACCGCAAGCGCCTTGAGCTCAGATCGAACATGGGCTGCATCTTTTCCGCGTACGTAACTCCAGTGCCTGAGATTCGTTCCAAACAACGAACTGGGAATTGAAAAAAGCCAAGCCTCCACCGACCTGTTTTGGCAACCAATGGGGAGCCTTTTTGGGAGGAAACGAGATTCATCGAGATTCAATTTCTTCGGGACGGTTTGCCTGGGCCTGGGCGGATGCCGGGGCGCAGGCTGTCGAATGGTAGACAGCATCGAGACGAGGATTTTTAAAAAATGCAAGCTATCCCGCATCGTCAAGTCGAAAATTCTGATCCCGGTGGGGGCCTTGAAGGATTGCACCCCCGTGGCAACTGGAAGATTTCCAAAAATCCTTCGAACCCACCCGGTGGCCCGGTCGGCTTAAAAATGCTCCAGCCTTGTCATGTCAATGTCGAGAGTTTGCGTCATGGTCTTCCAGATAAGAACAACATTTCGCGCGGCTTATCGTGGGTCGTTGGTTGTTCGTGGACAAGCTCCTTCATGTATTTAAGAAGAGACAGAGTCGGAGATTCGCTCGGACTGCGATGGGGGGCTTTGCTGATCGAAAGTCAACGTGAGTCAAGTTCATGCATTTGTTTTGAGAGGAGTAGAGAAGATCTATGAGTGTGAATGACAGCAGCTCCGTCAGTCGGAAGTGGCGTCGGAAAGTGGCGCAATTCTTTTTGACAAGCTCAGATCAGGTCCAGTCTGTGGTCGGCAAGCCCATTCACGTGGATGCTCCGGTGCCCAAGCCGACTCAGGCACACGTTCATCGTTGGGGTTTGATATGTTTTCGATGTTGCCAGATTTCGGAGGCGCCGTTGAAGCTTCGTATTGGGATCTGGAGAAATGCTGACTATCAAAATGACGTGCTCTTTCCACGGCTGGATTTTTGATCGCCGAAGTCGGTGAAGCCTTGAGGCCAGAAGCCCTTCAAGCCCAAGGGACAAGCCCTCTCCGATGCCAGGAACAGATCGATGAGTGGCTTATCCGATTTCAGATTGTTTTTCCAAGCAAGGTCGACGATGGGGAGAAGCGGGCGAGCATGGCTTGTGAGCAAGGGTCCGCCGTTTCGAGCTTGGCGGTTGTCGAGTCTGGGACTCGTTGAAGCAACTGCGCCAACTTTAAAGATGCGACTCCATTAACCTTTAAACCCCGAACCCATAAACTGTAAGCCTTGAAACCCCTGAAGCTTTACACCTTGTGCCGGAAAACCCAAAATCCTGAAAAAAAACAGACCAGAATCCCAAAACCCGAAGCCCAGGCTTCATGCTCGCTATGTTGCTGGACTCCAAGAGGCCCAGTGTGCGGATCCCGTGGCCCCGACAGCTTTGACTTCACTTTCCCGCCGCCTTCTCTCTGCCCGCTAACGGGTTTCTTGGAATTGGGGGCGCTTCATCTAGTCTAAGGTTCCATATGATATGGAACCTACGAACCTAGGGTTGGTTTTCTGAAACTCGCAGATCTACGACGACTGGAAGGAGAACTTCTTCCGAGAGCGAAGTCGGGTCCTGGATCGAACCTTCAGCTACGATTCATGAAGGGGAGGGAGAGAGGTTGAACACAAAGCATCCCAGCTGGCGGTTGATAGATGCCATGTTTAGCACTCGCATATATATATAGATATATTGCTATAGATGCTGAACAGTAGGATCACTCTTAATCTAAGGGCCCTCGCAACAAGGAGCCCTGACACACACACATATCAGGGTGAGCTAAACCTGGGTTTCCGCGCACCTCGGTCGAGGACAACGCCGGCTGAGAAAGCTTGAAACCCGACCAAACCCTAAGACCTTCAACCTCTAAAGACCCCTGAAATATGTGAAAATGTGAAGCCTTTGAAATCACCAAACCCCCGCAAGCAGCGAAAAGCCCTGGACTGACAGTCGAAAGCCATGGTCGAACTGAGGACAGGGTGAGCGCTCCAAGGATGGGCGGATGAAAAGCCTGGCTTGAAGTCCAGCATCTTCTAGTTGCACAGTGTTTCTTGAGGGTTTAGGGCTTCATGTTTTCTGGACTCTCAAGTCTTGGGTAAAAATGGTGGGTTTGGGTTTCGAGAGCATTGCAGGGGATTTTTGTAGGTTGAGGGATCCTAGGCACTGCCCCTCAGCGTCCAGGAGGTCCTGCGACAAGGGAGCTTCCACATGGAGAAGATCGAAAGTATGGTGATCAACTGATGCCTGGGTTGAGCTCTGGACTGACGAGTCTCGGCAGTTTGTTCGAAGTTCTTTCGTGCCAGGGCTCAAAGAGCGAGACGGTCGTATCCTGCCATTCTCTTCGATTTGGCCGAATCTGGCCCATCTTGCAGTGTGCCGCTGCCGCTCTTGAAGCTGAAGCGTTCGGCACATGTACAGGGTCCCTGGCACAACTTGTCCCACTACCACCTAATTTCTGTCAGCATTGGAGTGCATGGAGCGTGCATAGCAAGACCCAAAACGGGTGATCCTGTTCATAATAGAGCCTTAACGATTAAGTTTTAAGGGGCACCGGGCATGGCTCGGCATCAGCAAATGGCTGACTGTCACCTGCTTGGGCCGGCATCGATTGCAGACTTCCGGCTCGCGGGTGGAAAACGCACTTCCCAGCTAAAGCTCCAGAACGTCGAACTGTGGGGGCCTGTAGGGTTTCATCCCAAAACTCAAAAGTTTCGAGTTTTGGGTTAATTAATGTTCCCTTGTGGAGAGACACAAGCACCCGAACTCCAGTGACTCCTTTCGAATTCCACCAGGCGATTGCCTTTGCACGCAGGACAGGGGATGATGTTTCCCAGAAGTTACGTCCTGGCATCCGCCTCGAAGCCTCCAAAAGAGGCACGGTCGGGGTCTCCCAAGGGTTTCGGAGAGGCCCCTAAACCCTAGGCCCTAGACCTTTTTTCAGAAGCATCTTTGCACCTTTCTGTGAGAGGACCTGGGCAGACGTATTGACTTCCAGGCTCAACGGCTTGGCAAAGGCCAGCCTTGATTGGGCGTTTGTCTTCGCTTGATTTCGTAGGGCTGCTCTAAGAAGAGAGAGTCCGACTGTACTGCTGGAAAGTCTTCGTTTTCGATTCAAAGTGGGGGAGGGAGATCTGTTGATGTTGTTTCTTGTGGTAACTTCTGAGTGGGCGCGGCCTCGCACCTTGCCAGGATCAGCGTCAGGCTTTCCTCCGCCGCCGCCAGGGCATCAACGCTTCGCCCAGGCACGAAAGCTGCCCTTGACACAATGAACTATCAGATTGGACTAGAAAAAAAGCAACCCACCCCTTCGAAGATCACATGTGAATGTAAAATGCTGGAAAATGTTGGAACTGGCCAAATTGGGTTGCCGTGTGATTCTTGCGAGGTTCACAAATCGGGCGTGTTCGGCTTCACCCAGGTCCGGACTCTGAAGTTGCAGGGTGCGGGCGCGTGGAGATGCTGGACTAAGACGCGCCCGCCTTCAGCCTGACGGATGCCCAACCCGTAAATCACAAATCTTGGTGCGGCGGCTTTGAGTAAGCATCCATTCCAAAGATGTCGGGTTCAAGCAAGATCCTCAAGGTCAGCCAGCGTAGGCGGCCGGCGTGACGACGAAGAGGCTCTTTGGTTGTCAGTTGTACTGTAATTTTCGTTTGTCACATCGTGTCAAATGTGCTTGCCCGGCAACCTCGAGACAGCCTCTGTGTTTGCGAGAGAGCCGGGTGTCAGATGGTTTCGAAGATGCGGAAGTTTTGGAAACGTTATCCAAACCCCGCCTCGACCGCATTGCCTGTGTGGCATCCCTCCGCTGTAGGTCAGCACCCGTCACATTGTGGACTTGGCGGCCCTGTACAAGCTGAGCCACTTCCGAATTCAGCCGGGAAGAGTTCACTAGAAACAGAGTTGTGCGGATCGTAGGTTCTTCGTAGCAGGCCTGTACGAGCAGTCCACCCATCAATCATGGATTGTATAGCACCTTATTGCATGGGTGGCTGGGGTTCTGTGGGAACGTGTTTTTTGTTGCATTCGCGTTCTACGTCTCGACTATTGAGTCGAGAAGCCTCCAACTTGAGCCGCCTCTACATGCCTGTCCTATAAATTAAGCGCTAAAAAACCCGAGTCTTGTGTGTCAGAGATCGTGAAGAGATCAAGCAGCGCGGACCAGCTCAGGATCACGCGTGATCTCAGGCGGAACTGCATACAAGTGGGGAATCAAATCTTTGTTCAGGTTCCTCTGCATGACTACCCAGCTGCAGCACATCTCTTCAGTGCAGTCTCGGAATCCGAGACCCGAAAAGACACCCCTGCAGCTCTTATGCTCCTTTGTTTCGCTTCGTCTCGCAGGACCTTCAGCCAAGCCTCTCGCCTGCCGAAGCGCAGCAGCCCCGGGCACGACCGTTCCAAAGTCACACTGCGTCTAAATTGGCTCGAGAAGTCTTCCGCGTCATGTCAGGTGCCGAGGGCACGGCGCTAGGCGCTCTGTGCTTGCTGTCATATGGAACGGAAGAGCCCCACAGCTGCCGAAACCCCAACAGCCGAAACCTGAAGCCACGAGCCTTGACTTCACACCCGATCTGGCCGGCAGGTGTGCAGCTGAGGTGGGAGCCGGCTTGGGTGGTTTGCAGGGATTGAGAACTCGAGAACCCTTCAACCTTGAGGTCTTTGAAGGCCCGACTCGAAGAGCCCCTCGAAGCCCCCAGGCCTCATCATACTCACATCCATCTACATTACACTATGCCATCTATGGATTTTGAGACACTCTCAACCTACAGTTTTGTACATGACAGTCGTTCATAAACACCGAACACACAACCCTCAAAGACTTAAGCACATCGTTTAAGCGAACCTCACTCGCACCAAGCCAAAAACGCGTCATCCCCGTTGCAGTGTGCCCACCCTCGATGCGCTCCGGCTCCGCTTTGCCGAGCTGGCCCCCGGCCACGCGCACCTCGGGGCCCCGGTCTCGGGCTCTGATGAGTGACCGGCGGTCTAACTGAAGCATGTTGAGGATTTCAGGCTTTCGATCGGGCCGTCACTGATGGGTTGAGTATCATGACGTGGCGTATCGTGCTGTTTCGGCGTTCAGATTGCTGCGGATCGCAGAACATGAGCCAAACCTATGAGGCAACAGAAGTCCACGACACCCAGGTCCCAGATCCGGCAGACAGCTCCGTCCAGGCACCCAGCACGCTGTTCAGGGGTTCCGGACAGTTGTTTATTCTGAAACTTCAAGACCCTGACAAACCTGGGCCCTGAGCCCCGTTGGCTCCTGGTTCTACACCTTAGAACACTAGGCTTTCGAGCCATAGAGAAAGGAAAAATGGAACCGACAAAACACAGAACTTCGGAGGCCACGGCCCGCCTGGATCCGTCTTTGCGTGGCTTCAACCTCGAGGCAACCTGCAAAGGGCCCAGAGAGCCCAATCCACCCTCAGATACTTGGTGGTTTCATAGGCATGGAAACATACTTAGGACAGGGCTTCTTATTCTGATTGAGTGTGTGTGTGTGTTTATGTGTATGTGTATATGTATATATATATATATATACGCAACCATATATAGATGGTGCCCCTCCCCCATCGATCCACCTTTTGTCGCCCTTCCTGACACCGCATTCGTGCACCACCTAGACTAGTATCATGAGCATAAACCCGAGCATCATGGGCATCCGCACCGAGTCGCACTTTTGCAAGAAAACTCGCAAAAATGCTGTACGGTCCCAAAGAAACACAAAGAACAATCCTTTCCAGTCTTAAGAAGATTACAGAAGATTAGTTTTTTGGGACCGTACAGCACTTCTGCAAAAAAGATCGTTTTTGCGAAACAGTACAGCACTTTTGCAAGAAAACTAACAAAAACATGTACTGTCCAATCAAAGCCAAACTTTCGGAGGCCTGTAGTCGTGAGCGCCTTCAAGACTGGAAGAGATTGGTTTTTGTGTTTCATTGGGACAGTACAGCGCTTTTGCAAGACGATTAACAAACACACTGTAATGTCAAAACAGCCAATCTTTAGGGAGACAATTGGCTGAGTGACCCGCGCAAAAGGCGCGCTGCAGATTTGTTTTGCATCCTGTTAGCTTGTTAATTTACAGGAGAGTTGTGTTCTGCCGTCACTCGAAGCGCTGGATTCATTGTAATTCTAATTTTCCGATTAATGGGCCCACTGTTTGTTTGGCCTCGACAACCTTGAATCGCAGCAGTACATGTGGGGAAGCAGTTTGCTCACCTGGTGGTGAACGGCGAGGTTAAGTCATGACGCTCATTAAAACTGCGAGTAGCATTTTGGTTGTGTATCAAACGTATTTCATTGTATGTTGTACATATGTGCATGTCTTTGACGCTTACAAGTTCATTAAGATTACATTTGATAATTTTCATTTCAAACTGTACAACACTTACAACCACTAGCACCGTTTGTATTGTTCGCCAGAGAGATGGCAGACAGGTGTGTTTTGGTTTTGGCTGTCAGTCTTTAGGCTGATAAATGATAATGTTTGTATGTTTCAGTGTGCACACTTAAAAACTATGTTGGTGAAATGAAACAGAATAATGTACGTGAGTGAATGTGCTCATGTTGTTTCCTGAATTACACCCAAGTAAAAGGAACTGAACAGATTTTTGTTGTATGACAGGATGGAACAACCTGCTGCTGCTGCTGCTTGATTTCAGTATGTAGCTGGCTCATACGGTAGTTTGATACAACCATCTTCATAATAAATGAATGAAAGAGTGGTGGGAGTTTACTTAACATCTTGCTAACACTGTTAAGAGCCATATGGCCACATGGGTGGTTGTCACAGTTATGGTCCCTAGAAAGTACGGCATCCAATATGTAGGGTGCCCATAAACGGACCATAATTTTGACAACCACCCATATGGTGAAGGTTAATGATTTAGTAAAAGGTGCTAGCGGCAAAATTAAAAAAAATATATAGCGAAGCATGTCTAAATCCTTGTAGTAGTAGTAGTAGTAGTAGTAGCAGCAGCAGCAGCAGTAGTAGTAGTAGAGTACAGAAATAGCTCGTGCAAGTCGTCGACGATGGCGGCTTCACCTACAAGCTTCTGATTCTTCACAAACATGCTCGTGCAGGTCAGGACATGAGAATGGGAACATGACCCTGCTCGACGATATCAAACTCGTTGGACTGAACAACGTACTCCCTTTCGTACATGCAAACAACCAACTTCTGGTTGCACTTGGTCGACTCGGAGTTCGCAAAGGTGAACTGAGATGTAGTCTCAGCAATATGGTACCAGATTCCACGGTCGGAATTCTGGCCGCAGAACGTCATGAGGTCCTGCGCGGCCACACGCGAAGCCATCGCCCTCGTGCATCCCAAATCCAGAACCATTGAGGTTGGCGTAATTGGCTGAGCGATGAAAGTGGTCTGCTCTTCGGTGGTTGCCATGAAGGAAAAGTTCAAAGGGTTCATGTGGTCAACGTAGAACGTTGTGGCAGTTGTGGTACTGCTCTGGGCAGCATCAGCAAGCTGGGCTGTTCCATCCTTGGAACGGAACCGGGCTTGCCGTCCTTTCCTTCCTTTCCAAACTTGCCTTTTCCTTTGCCCTTCTTTCCTTTCTTTCCTCTTCCTTTTGCTGCGTAGCCTTCCTGAGACTCGTACCAGGACGAGTCATCCCACGATTGATCTTGCCATTGGCTGTCCTGCCATTGTCCTTCGGCTTGCCAAGCATCTGTCTGGTCATCGGCAAAATTAGACCTGCCTTTCCTTTTCTTGAAGAAGCGTCTTCCACTGGATGCTTTGCCGCTTTTGCCTTTTCCTTTGCGACGGCCTCCTTTGAATACTCTCTTCATCTTTCTTCCTTGGAAGCGCCTCTGGAACCATGTGCAGTTCTCATCGTCGTAGAGCCAGAAGGTATCCTCATCGGCTTCAAGGAAACCTTCTGTGCCATCCTCTTCATCCTCGACCCAGTATCCTTCATGACTGTCCAGGTAGCCCTCGTCGATCACCAAGAATGTCTTTCTGCCACCATGACCAGAAGGAGCGAGGAGAGGATTGTCGACGGAAGTCCTGGTCGTGCAAAAGATCTCAAGGTAAACTTCCCGAAGTTCGTTCAGGCGGTAGTCTGCAAGCACACGGTTCCGATGAGCCATCAACGATGTCAATACCTGTCGCTGATCCTGCGTGAGGNGTCGTGCAAAAGATCTCAAGGTAAACTTCCCGAAGTTCGTTCAGGCGGTAGTCTGCAAGCACACGGTTCCGATGAGCCATCAACGATGTCAATACCTGTCGCTGATCCTGCGTGAGGTCCGACAGTGAAACGAAGATGAGGGCAACAAGGTTGGCTGTGATCGGAATGGTCCGTGCATGTTGATCTTGTAGTCGAGCATTAGCTCGTTCCATCGCCACTTCGGGAGCAATTTCTCCTTGTTCTTCCGCAGGAAGTCCTGCAATGTATGCTCTGACCTCTGCATTGTTCGGGTCCGTAATTGGAAGATAGGTATCATTCCAGGCTTCCTGCATCCTCTGAATCGAGAGCTGAAAACTGGTAAACCAACGAAGCATGTCTCCATTACCGCGATGCAAGTTCATGAACTGCTGGAAGCGGTACAGGAACACATTGGCCGCGCCCTTCACGAAGAGGAGCCGCAGGAAACTCTTGAAGTACTTCACACCGTTGTTTGGATCCTTCAGACGATCTCGATCAAGAAGCCGCTTGTGAATTGCTGCTTCTCCTTCCAAACGGTTTCGCAGAGCTGGTCCTCTCTTCTCATTGTCTACCTCCGTGATATCGCACCAATCATCGATCGCATCCTCGTAGGCGAACCAGCTACTTCGCCCATCATAAGATGGCGGTACTTGGGTGGTCACCTGCTGAAAAGCTGAGAGATTGAGATGACGATGATTCGTCACGTAGGATTCACTTCCATGAAGGAGGCCTTCTCCATGCTCAAACGGCGAAACAGAGTGGCTAGCCATTGTGCTTTGGATCGAGCCCCGGGAGATTCTTATTCCGGTTCTCTTCACCAGTGCGAAGTATACCGGAGAAGCTCCGGTCACCTTCACCGGCGCGAAGCACACCAGGGATTAGGTTGCCTCCACCAGTATGGAGCGTACCCACGGGTACCTCCACCAGTGTGAAGCTTCCCGTTTTCCCGGGAGCTCCGCTACCACGTTGAGATGTAACCTGGNGGTACCTCCACCAGTGTGAAGCTTCCCGTTTTCCCGGGAGCTCCGCTACCACGTTGAGATGTAACCTGGGCGTGTATCCCCTCGCTAGGCGTACAGGAACACAGGCACACAGGAGTCTCGTTTGTTACAGGCGCACAGCTGTAGATCTTACTCTGCTTGAACCTTGAGCGACAGGCATGGATACATGCAAGTGATACGTGAAACAGTCAGGCACCTGGATGTGTAACATCAGTGTTTCCCCCCCCCCCCCGCCCCATGTTATGCCGCCCCCTTTCTTGTCAAGTGGGTATTCTTCTTGTTTGGCCTTGTCCCATCCCCCTCCTGTGGGGTGGGGCCCGTGTGGGGTTGTTGCAGCCGCTTGTTAGTAGTAATGTCATCGTTCACGTGCTCGTTAAAATACTAAAAAGTTTGATGTTGGGATCATTCTCTATCTTCCTCCCTCCCTCTGGCTTGCGTGGGTTCGTTCCGGTTGTGCGGGACGCTGGGGAGGGGCCGGGGTCCGGGGGGCGATACCTTTGGGGGGTGTAGGGGCCCCGGGACTCGAAAGCATAAATACATGAGTTCTTTCATTCCTTGATTTGGGGTTTCTTTGCAGGTTTTCTCGGGCGTCCCACGACCCCACACAGCAGCATCTATTCGGGACCTCAAAAGCATGGGTTTGGGTTCGGAAAATGGCCTCCGCGTGCTGCTAGTTTACGAGCAGGTCCTTGCCATTCCCTCATTCCCTAAACGATCAAGATAACCAACGAACCCAAAACCAATGCAACCAAAGCCCAAAAATCCAAAATCCAGGAGCAAATCCAAACCAAAGCAACCAAGAAAACCACAACACCAAACAAACCAATAGAACAACAAAAACCAAAAAAACACAGATGGTATCCAAAGCCAACAAAAGCAAACAAACCGGCAGAAATCAAAACTAAAAGTTCTCGGTGCTTTTAATGGTTGTTGAACCCAGAAGCTGACTTAAGCCTTTAAGCCTTTAAGCCTCCCAAGCAACAAAGCCGTACCGCGAGGAGGCGGGGCCGCGCCTCGAAGTGCGGCGCCGGCGCTTGGCCGCGCAGCTTTTGGCCGGGCTGCCAGTGTTTTCAGATACAGTACAGGGAGCGAAATGAATTGGTGCGTTTTTCTTGCGTTGCAGTGCATCAGGCCCGCAGGCCATGGGCGACGTTTTTGAAGCTTTCTTTTTGCCACTTTCTACTGTGCTTTCCGGACTTGTGTTGCTCCTCGCGTCGAAGCAACGTTAATGGAAATGGCTTTGTGGTGCTGTGAGGAAAATGGAAACCACCCTCGTCCCTCGACCAGGGTGTGCCCCTGCTGTCTCCGAGGGTACGGCCTACCCTGCCGAGCTCCAGGCATGAGAATCGAAGATTGTGGCTTAGTTGGGCTTCCGGGTTAGGAAATAGTTTCACAGCCACAGCTGTTTTCGGATGGTTGCTTCAAGAGTCTGCAGCAACTAGTGGGCTTTCCGGTAGCTACATTACCCAGGACTGCTCAGATGCATTTTTCGAAAGGCCTAGCAGCGTAACCTAGCAAGGCAAAAACCCGACCAGAGTGTGGTCCCCGCCTTGCTCGACAACAAATCTTTTCGTGAATTCAGTGGTTTCACCGACGCTGTCCATCCGAAGTCCGCCTCAAACCCGATCAGATTTTCGCACGCTTCGGTGTTCCGCCCAGCATGCGGCGCGAGGCGCCATTGGTGAATTCCAGGAATTCGAGTCTTCTTGTTTTGTCATGCGTAGGAGGCCCTCTACCATGCACGCACTCATCAACAAGATTCCGTGGAAGCATCGCAGGTCCTAGCATGTAGCCTGCTTGTCACATTCCGGTCAGCACGGAGCGCGAAGGTCTGGAGTTCGATCATGGGAGCCTCCCCGGCGGTGTTTCGCCTCGCAGTCTTTTGCTGCTGTCATGTTTGTGGGGTCCTCGCGTGTGGAAGAGAGAGGACCAGGAAATGCCCAGAGAGTGCAGGGCCGGCGTTTGAGCGTCCCGCCAGGTCACCGAGGCGACTGGAACTGCATCGTTGCAGGAGCCCTGATCGCTCGAACTTGGGATGTCTTCAACCGTTCGGGGTGCGGGGAAGCTTTCCTCCGAATGGTGAGACCTGGTGAGACTGCTGGACCCGACACCAGGAAGCGGCAAAAGGAATCAACGAGCGATAGCCTCGGGCATTGGCGACAGAGCTGGAAGTTAGGGGCTTCGGACACAGAGCCCTCGCCAGGTGGGAGTGGCTCACAGACGACGTGCTGCGGCTTGACGTGTCGGAGCACTGCCTCGCACTTGGAGTAGCTATATCATTCCTGAGCCTCCGGGCAACTCTGTGGCACCGTGACGGGGTTGATGTTGCGGGGAGATGTAGCTGCGAAAAAGAACCCCAGGATTGATCTAGTGAGTTTGTTGAGTTCACTTCGCACCTCGTCCCTTTCTTATCGTCTAGAGAGGCTGACGCACCACTATGGAGGATAAGGGAATGCATCAAGCAGGGCTGCAAGTACCTTAGCTGGTCCTATCAGTATTTACATACCTACACCATCCTACACCGTGGTTACTTTACTTGTAACGCGACTTGCGTGCTCTTTGCATTGCAGACCCAAACGAGCGAGGGTGCCGCAATGCCCCCCTCCAAAACGAGAAATCACAATCTCTCTCTGTCTCTGTCGCGGCCTCTCTCTCCCTCTCTCTGTGTCTATCTATATACATATACACACACATAATCGTAGATCTTCAGCAGTGAGCACTGTCCAAAGAATTCAGAACCCTGGTACACTTCTTGATTTGTGCGTGTCACTCCAGTGCAAGGGCCATGCGGCGGAGGCACACTTTCTGCAGCTCGA
>BGNK01003361.1:0-11251 GCA_003297005.1 Symbiodinium sp. clade A Y106 | reverse complement strand
GCAAAAGGGATCCATACATTCGTAGCCTCCCTAGAAGCCAAAATGGTTGCACAGATTTGCACAGAAGAAATCACCCTTAGGGTGGTTGATGTAGAGGTGGGAGGGTGTGCTTTTTAACACTCCTCCTTGGTACAACCGCTAGGGTCGTACCACCATTCAGTGCCACCCGACCTAAACCTCTATCCAGGCCGTCGCACTTACGAGGAAAGAAAGGATACGAAAAGAACGAATGAAAGAATCGACGCGGGAATGCCTGTGGGAGGGCATCAGCACACCTGAAGGAGACAATCCTACGGGTTACCTAACCCAACCCTACGGAGGCAGTACTGGCAGAATGTGCGAGTTTGCCGGTAGGCGGGAACGCCCAAGGATGAGCAGTCGTTGTACAGGTGTACGACTCCGCCCCGCTGCATCGTTGTCATGACGGCACGCGCTGGAATCCCACGATCCATCGCAGACAAAGGAACAGCCAGATCTCCTGAGTGCAGGGTCTGTACCTCTCGATCTACCAGGGCTGGAGTCCGAGTTGTCTGTGGGTCTTGGGCAGTCTGAGACATTGAGGTGGTACCATCAGGGCTGGACTGGCCAGCACTGCGAGAGGACGCAGCCTTAGACCTGGTTGAACTACAAAACCCCTCCGGACCTTGGGACAAGACCGGCCGACGGTTCGGCTCTGATGCTGAAGTCACTTCAACAAGATCTTCGGCTGTACGTAACGTCTGGCCATAAGGGGCGGTTGATTCAGCCTCGGACCGGACAGGAACCCCTGAAGAAGTAGAGGCTAAGCTTCGCTGGCGAAGACCCTGAATCTCCCTGGCTACTACCTCCTGGATTCTGCCCTCAAGTTTCTTACTCTTCCGAGATTGGGGACGAACCGCCTTGGCTTGAGCTACAGGAGCAGCCGGCCGAGGGCCTCGCTTCAACCCTTCCCAGCAACAAACCACAACCAACAGAACCATCAAAAGTCCGAAGTAGGTTGCCATCGTAAGATCAACCGTTATCCCAACAGCAACCCCTTCGACCTCCTCATCACCACCTTGAACCTTAGCAACTGGCCCACTTCCACCGCACAAAGATGTCTGGTAGAAGGCAATCAAGCAAGACAGCCACTTCGAGGCAGTGCTATGCAAGGAGGGAACTTCCGGAGGGTTAGGACCCGGGGTATCATTGACCACGGCCACCCGAGCGGCAGGGGCTTCGTTCGATGACACCCCTGATGCATCCGGATAGAGCTTCAGCAACTGCTTCAGGAAGTTCAACCGTGGGGACGGAAGGATCTTTGTAAAAGCATCGGCTAACTGATCCTCGCCCGGCAAATGTTCCACCACAACCGTGCCGTCGTCTATCAACTCCGACACATAAGCAGATCTCACCCTGAGATGTCTAGTTCTGTTAGCTCCACGCCCATGAAGCAGATGGATAGCTGAGGTGTTGTCCACCCTCAAAGTCAGCCGTTCGCATGGAACACCCAACTCCCGAAGCAGCGGTTGAAGCGATTGCCCTTGAACCACACCCTCGGTAGCAGAGACCAACTCTGCCTCCGACGAACTGAGAACAACGAACGCCTGCTTGGCTGCGCGCCAGGAGACTAAGTTCCCGTAAATCACAATGGCAATCCCAGAAACCGATCTATCTCCATACGGAGAAAACGAAGCATCAGTGAAGCAGATCAGTGGTGGCTCATCAGGAGACTCTTGCCTTTCGAAGTACAAGCAGTCCTCCTTCGTAGAGGCGACATAAGAAAGAACCCGGAGGGCAAGCCTCACCACTTCGTCCGCATTCCGATGCAACCAGGATGCTAACAGCGAAACGGCAAAGCTGATATCGGGACGAGAGCGTTGCGAAATCCATAAGAGCTCTCCAAGGATTCGCTGAGCCTGCTTGACAGATTCCGGAGAAGAAGTCACAACCGTAGGCTCCTCCTGCATCCGGGGCAACGGAGTTTTCATCGAATGGCCGACATCGTAGGAGGAAAGGAGCTGTTCCACATATGGTTTCTGATGCACGCGGAAACCTTGAGAGATACGCTCGATCTCCATACCTAGGAACCTCAGTCTATCCCCTGGATGCTCGTAATTCTCAAGGTCCGAGGAAGTCCAGCCAAACTCCGAAGCAAGATACTGCCGAAACCCTGAGGCCATAGCTCGGCTTCCCAAAATGAGGAAATCATCAACATAAGTCACGACCACACCGCATGTGTCACCGGACTCATCCTTGACGATCCATAAGGAATCACACGAGGTGCTCTCAAGCCGGTGCTCATCCCATTGGGCTGCACGGAGGCAGTCATCCCTATAGGTTGACCACCACTTCGGGCTCTCTCTCAGTCCGTACACCGCTCTGTCCACCTCCCAAAGTTCCGTAGGAGAGGCCAACCCCAGAGCCACATGCTCACGAGTCGGTCGGAGCAAGATGGTTCGCTGACTAGGTTTAGGCGCCAACAAAAAAGCTTGAGAAATATCCGTCGAAAACGCATTCCACCCTCGGTTTGCTGCCATGCTCAAAGCCAAACGAACGTATTCCGCCCTGGCCCCTGCAGCATAGGTGTTAGACTCGCTAGTGACCTCACTCTGGTTGCCACAAGCCACCGTTCTGACCTTGCGGCGGTACAATTTGCCGCTGTTGGCCTTGGGTGGTTTAACCGTCCATACGTTGAGGCTGCTCAGAACTTCAGCACCAGGACGCCTCAAGAGCTCACGTACCTCTGGACCGTCACGGCGGATCAAACAGCCTGAAGTCAGCTGACCATTGAGCTCCTCCTGCATGGCTTCTTTCCACCTTTCCAAATGCAGTCTTGCCTCCCTTGGTGAAGCGGTGTGTGTGACCTCCAACGGTTGCTGGTTAGCCTCAAGCTCTGCAAGGTGAGCCTCGAGGTTTTCCGTCACAGTGGGCTCTACCGATTGAAGGCTAGGACTATCAAAGACAGGCTTCGGAATTGGGTCTGCCCGAACCATCGAGAGACGTGGGAGCCGTGCAGGGCAGGCACGCGCGGCTGGAATTACATCATCGGTGCAAGAGGAGATGAGCCGGAGGTGGGGAAGTCCGGAAGTCGGATCATCAACGGTTTCAGATCCTGGGGTAAGGACCGGCGGAGGAAGATGAACATGGGGATCTGCAGAGGATGCAGAGGTGGTAGGAGGGCCTACATACTCCCATAAGAGGATACAACAATCCTGGCCCGCAACGTTATTCCTTAACCGAAAGGCCCAAACCTTACCACCTAACCCACAAGTGAAGCGTTCAACCTGATGAACCCACGCCAACTCCTGGGTGACTCCCTTTGTGTCAACTTCACTCAGTCCGGGAAAGCTGGACCAGTCGCGATCTCGTTCCAAGCCAAGCAGCACTGGGAGTGTTGCTGGGTGTCCCAAGTCAGCCGACCTGGGAAGATCATCCACTATGATCTCCTGCCAAAGACTTCCTAACCCCGGTACCTTGCCTCGATGAACCGACAAAGGAGCTATTGCTTCCCACTGAGCAGAAGAACACCGAAAGTGACGGAACCGCACCCTCGCCTGATCAGTTTGACAAATCGACGGTTCAAACCTCGGATCCAACGATGGAATCTGATAGTTGGCAGATGACCCCGGCACTTCCGAATCTCCTCCTTGACCCCTTTTAGCCGTCTTAACTACCGCAGGAGTGGGAAGAACGGTTAACCCTAGATCACTCGTTGATAAGACCTGATGGCTGTGGACCTCTGCACCTGTTGCACCTTCCGGGGGCACCTGATGGCAAGGGACCTCTGCGCCTGTTGCACCTTCCGGGGGCACCTGATGGCAAGGGACCTCTGCGCCTGTTGCACCTTCCGGGGGCACCTGATGGCAATGGACCTCTGCGCCTGTTGCACCTTCCGGGGGCACCTGATGGCAAGGGACCTCTGCGCCTGTTGCACCTTCCGGGGGCACCTGATGGCAAGAGACCTCTGCGCCTGTTGCACCTTCCGGGGGCACCTGATGGCAAGAGACCTCTGCGCCTGTTGCACCTGATGACACAACCACGGCTACCCGTGGATTCTCGCACTTGGCATCATGGATCTGGAACCCGAGAGCCAGAAGTCTTTCTCGCTCGACATTGGTAGGGAAACCGTTTGGAGTGTAACCCACCACTATCCATTCCGGGGATCGGACAACGGCGTGGGGTTTCTTAGGGTTGAACTGTAGGCCTGGTTTTAGGGGTGTGAGATAACCCTGAACCGACGCCTGGTCAGGAGCCAGACCACCAGCAGGAGATGATGACGAGTTCAACGACTCCTCCGTCCAAAGATTTGTGATCCCTGGTATCACTAACCCAAAGTTAGAGCCTTCATTATGGATGTCCTTGTGGACAGGCACCTCAGGGTTTGCGAAAAGACCAACCGAGACCCATCGGAATTCAGGAATGCCCTTTGCTCGCGCTTTTTCTAAAAGCAGTCGATTGACCACACGGAGCACTTGCGGTAACCCTTCGGTGGCTTTGGTGAGCCCGGCAAAATGTCCGCGGCGGTACCCTCCTAGATACCAATGACCATGAGAACAACCACGCCGCTTCATGTCCTGAGTGGACTCTTGTGCCAGATGTTGCAACACTCGAGACACCGCTTGGGGCGTGATCCTTCCGGACTGGAGGAGCTTTGAAGCCTGCTCTTCAGCCATCAACTCTTGAGTCGACACCTTGGTCACATATGTCTTTTCCCGGAGACGGCGTGGGGAAACCGGCAGCACAATGGGTTCTGGGTCCTCAGCCACAAGTGGCTCCAACAACTCATCATCAACATCCACCAATCCAGCTCGAATGGAGCGGCTAGTGATGACGGCTCCTGTAGAGTCCTTGAGGATGTGATGTCCCTCAGAAGAAATCATCGACCGACCCAAGTATCGACCCCATTCCCAAGTGGAGAAAACCTTCTTTGCCTCATTGGTCATCGCCTTGGCCCTGAACAACACCTTCCGTCCAAAGGTCAGCTGAGGAGGTCGACGTTCCAACAAGCCGTCAAGATGATCTTGTGATGCAAACTGTGCCGCATACGGCCAGAACTCCACCGGAACCTTGCCTGCGGCAAGGTGGTGCCTCATCCTCGCCTTAAACCACGACACTAACCGCTCTGCCAACCCATTGGATTTGGCATCAGCTCCTTGGGTGTTGCTTGGAACAATGCAATTCTGGCGTAACCAGGTCTGCAATTCCTCTGATTGACCTTCCTTATCACTGTGACAGGACTTAATTGGAAGGCCCAATCGATTGGTTTCCGTCACTACGTACTGCACAGCTGAAAGAATCGACTTCGCCTGTCTATTCCGTAGCGGAACCGCGAACCGGAGTAGCACCTGCTCCACAGGGTGTTTGAGAGAGGTAACCATACGATCAACCTCCTCATCCGTCATTGAAGGCCCTTCATCAAGAATTGATGCGACCCGAGAAGCAGGGAATTCTTGATGTGGTGGTGATTCCGTGGGACCCTCCTCCTCCTCAATGGCTGGAGATTCCAGCTCCGAGAACAGAAGATTAGGCTCGATTGCCCCTCCTTCACCGGGAGCCTCGCCGCCATCGCCCAAAGACAAGGAGATATCATCAAGATCACTAGGCAGAGGAGGTGAGGGAGATGAAGGTAGTACCCCTGCTGGTTTTCGATCAGTGGGTGCTTCAGCGGCACCAGGATGGGTGCCGGGTTCAGGCGCCATGCTTGTGACATCTCTGAACAGGCAAGTTGGAACCCGAACACCCGCAACAAAGAGGTACCGAAACCCGGAGTGCTTACCGGTTTTGCCAATCTCCCGAAACGGTCCGGTGATATCCCACGACATCGAGAAACTGTCCTTGAAACGAACACGCCGATGTTGGATGCCCAAACCGGCGCCCATGGTGCAAGCAAGACAATCCTGTCGGTAAGGCAAGTGACCGGACTCCAGATGACGTCGCCACATAGCTCTCTCCTTGGAGCTCAGCTTTAAAGCACCGGTATCATCTCCTGGAGGTTCGGGAGGGTCAGGCACATCCGGTTCCAGGAGCGAAGCAAGGGAGGGGCCTTCCGGGTCGACCGGAGAATCTCGTGGAAGGTCCTTATCTCCAACATCTTGATCAATCAATGCTTCAAGATCCTTGAGGAACTCCCTTCCAAAGGAATCCAAATCACCTGGCTGGGCAGACATCGAACCCTCCTCCTCACTTCCTCCATCTTCTGCACCTGATGCTGGACCGGAATGCACTGCAGCGGGAAGTGCAGAAGCAGCTGCTAGGTAGGGAAGGCTGGGTCCTTTGCCACAGAGAGCGCGTTGGATCTCAGTTTCAAGGCAAGCTGTACCCTGGAGGTCATGCAGCACCCTAGAATCAACATGCCTCAAGTCCAGGTTCGTGGCGAGAACTCTCGACTCCGAGAGTTGGATGGTCCAAGCCTGGCCCCATCGTGCAAGTTCACGCGTGCGAGGTGCTTGGTGAGTCATACCTTCCACCAGAAACGGCAGACAGGTCCCATGGTACACGGAGGCCACAGCCCAAAACCACCGGGCCCAAAGTTCTTGAGCTTCGGTGATGGAACCTGAGGAAGAACCGCCCCAGCACATGGAACCGGCGAAGCGACCTGAAGAGCAGGCCCACAACAGCACCTGAACCGCTTCAGTCCTCCCAACAAGCTCAGACGCCTCCAAGACACAGTAGCCCCATTGAGACAAGGCCTCGGAGAAGGAGCGACTGACCTTTGGCCCAAAGTTAACCAACCAACGGGTCTTGAACAACCGTTTGCGAAATCGCCTTGGGTACGGCAGACCTTTCAGCAACTGCCAACCGGTGGAATCATCCGAGTGCACATCCTGAGCAAGGCGCAGCACTTGATCGTGGTTGAACCCATGAAGTCCGGGACATGAGAGGAGCGCAGCAGTAGCGCTGCCCACAGTTCCTTCACGCACATACTTCAGAAGAGACTGCGAAGAGGACGTCCCATTCCTGGACTGAATGGTTCCGATAGTCCGGGCCACTGTGCCCTGTAGTTCCGAGATCTGTTGGGTCTCAAGCTCGGAGATGAGCTCTTGCGCCAAGGACTCAGGAAGCTCAGGACATCCCTTGTCGGAAAGGTACGTCTGCAGCAGACCTCGCTTAGGGTGATTAAGCCTCAAACCCTTATGTCGGCACCAGCTAACCTTACACCCTAACCGACCCACAAGTTGGCCGAGTGGTAACAACGTCTGAGGACGTGAACCATTGGTAGCCGGAGGACTTAGGGTCCCACACGCGTTCTTGCTCCACATTTGTACCTGGTCCCCAGCTAGAGCAACCTCACAAGGAAAGGTGGGACCATTGCATGTAGCCGACACAGCGTGCGTGGCTCCGCTGTCCAGAAGAGCTCGATCAGAGGCTTGAGTGGGGATGCCTTCCAGCGTTGCCACTTCGGCCACTGCCTTGGCTTGGGGTTGAGAGCCATGAGCCAGCTGGTTTTGCAGAGCCGACAGCTGTTCTTGCAACGAGCTGAGCGAAAGGATAGGTGTCCCGGCGATGGGCACTGCCTGGGCCTGCGCGGCGCCAGCGGTGACAGGGAGAGAGGTATCCCTAGAAGGTGGCGCAGCCTTGACTGGATTCCCGAGGGCCTCCAACAACTTGGCGGCCCCAGTTACAAGACCTTGCATCTGCTGGGCATCTGGGAGACCACCCTTAGGCTTAGGGACATGGGAAGGCTTCTTCGGGGACGAAGGTTCGGAGGAGACACCTCCAGGCTTATCCCTCTTTGGCTTAGTGCATGCCTCAGCACGATGACCTTCGCCACCACAATTGATGCAGAGGTTCGCGCGCTTGTCCTTGGGAATACTCATCCAGTTGTGCGGGCGATGACACTTACCCCCATACTTGCAACCCTGACCTCCTCGAAGGAAAGCACGGCAATCCTCAGGTGAAGTCGACTCTTCTACAACAGCCCCGGCCTTAGGTGTAGCTACCGCCTTAGCCTCAGCCTTGGGCTTAGCCTTCGGAGGATTGCTCTTAGGAGGTTTTGGAAGAGCAGGAGGACTTGAGGAGCTCATGGGATCCACCATCTGAACCTTACACCCCTCACCTGGCTTCAACCGACTAATGACCTCCATTTCACTTAAAAGATGCCGGTGCAGCTGATCCACTTTTGCCGAAGTGGGCAGGACGTCCACCTGCAGGCTTGCCCTCGTGAGAGAGATCCGGAACTGAACCTCTGGAAAGTCCTGAAGCGGCTTCGCCGTGATGGCAGACAGGGCCTTCAGGAGTATACTCGGATCTGGAAGCGTGCCTCCTAGAGATACAAAGCGGTTGCACCAACGACGCCATGACCGGAGTTCTGCCACAGCCTCCTTGGGGGTTCTGGCGGCCCGGGGGTTTGTCAAATGAACAAGGCCTTCCTCTCTCTCCTGAAGAGAGCCAGGTCCGAAAATGACATACAGTCGACACATGACTGGAAAAATTCCGGCAATGCGAGCCGCTGAAATTTCCTCCTTGACCTCATCAGGAGAAGCATCCATCACCATGGACTCCATTCGAGTACGGGTCCGGTTCCACTTGGGAGACATCAAGGTCAGCGAAGGGTCAGTTCGCAGTGAAAGCCTGCTCAGCGGATCTGTGGCAAGATACGAGTGGTACCAGGCATCCACTTCCTGCTTGAGAAGCAACCATAACTGCTCACTCGAATCGGAGATGTCGGCCATTGCGGGACCGATCGTGTGTAGCCAATCCGAAAAGGTCAATGCCGAAGTTCCCGATGGAGCAGGCATTTTCGGAAGTGACGCAACCCCAGGCTTTACGGTTTCAGGACCACCGTCCACCTTCCCTTGCGAGGCCAAGGCCGCCACAAGCTTCTGCAGCACCTCCGGGCCTAAATCAGTGGAAGAAGAGAATCCCGGCGGTTCTGGTGTCAGCGCTGGGTCTCCTGCGGACTTAGGAACCGGAATCTGAGGCCAATTGTTCCGCGGAGAAGCTGGAGTCGCTGCTATCGCACCTTGGGACATAGAGACCTGTGGCGGCGAAATTGCACCTAACGCCTGTGACATCATGGGAACCTGTGGCTGCGTTGGAATTGCACCTGACGCCTGTGACATAGGCACCTGTGACTGCAGAGGGATTGCACCTGACGCCTGTGACATAGGCACCTGTGACTGCAGCGGAATTGCACCTGACGCCTGTGACATAGGNACCTGTGACTGCAGAGGGATTGCACCTGACGCCTGTGACATAGGCACCTGTGACTGCAGCGGAATTGCACCTGACGCCTGTGACATAGGCACCTGTGACTGCAGAGGGATTGCACCTGATCCTTGGTCAGGCATCGAAGACACAGGCTTAGGCGGAGGCTTAAGGAGGTCAACAAGGGTCTGAGGCCTAGGGAGGGAAATAGGGATAAGCGGCCTGGGGTTAGAGGTCATCTGCACGGACGACGACGAAGCCTGGCCACCCAAACCCAACACGCCCTTAAACCAACTCCAACCTTCCCCGGAACTGTTATCCCGGTTCTGAATCCTCTGACCCATCAGTTCTCTACGCAGGGCCAGATTCTCCTCAGCCAAAGCATTAAGCTGTACACTATGTTCATGCTGTACAAGCTGTATCTGCCGCCTCACTTCCGCCTGAATCGCCTCAGTAGTTGAATCACTGCTACCCGAGTGGGACAAGTGAGCGCCGCCGGAGGCCTCTCCATACAGCAGCGGAGCTTCTTGCGACATTTGAAGAAGCCGATTGGCCACACTCGGATCCAGGATCTGCTCACCATCGGCGACCCCACCTGAAATGCCTTCTGTTGGTGACGGTGGTCGCGATCCCACCGTGACAAAGGCACTCCCAGAAGTCGACTCGACTGACGTCTCAGCCCCACCAGCCAACTGCTGGCGCATGGCCTGAATAGTTGTCCAAAGCTCAGACACCACAGCCTGCGTAGTCACGTTCCCGGCAGCGAACCCGTCCGCTGAAGGCCCATCAGAAGCTCCAAAATTGGGAGTAGCCCCTTCGGACCCTTCCAAATCAGAAGCCGCTTGCATGTCCTCCTGAGGTCCATCTTGCTCTGGATAAGGTAGACCTCCAAAGCCCGACGCCCCTGCCGAGGTAGCTGGATTATCCGGGAACCCAGCCTTGAAAACTCCACGTCGCGTAGAGTCCGGTGTATAGGAATCCCCATGCCCTATAGCCTGCAAGTTTCGGCCATCCAAGTCTCGTCCTGATGCCATGGAACTTTCCGTAGCCCGAACAGTTTCCGCCTGTCCAGCCGTTGTAGCTCCATAGCTCTCAGCATTCCGAGGTTGACGACCATCTCCATTCAGCAAAGGCATATGTCTCGCGCCGGTAGCGGCTTGGGCACTCATAACCCGTAGATCTTCAGCAGTGAGCACTGTCCAAAGAATTCAGAACCCTGGTACACTTCTTGATTTGTGCGTGTCACTCCAGTGCAAGGGCCATGCGGCGGAGGCACACTTTCTGCAGCTCGATACGCGACGAAAAAGTAAGTAATGCTGGTGCTTCTACCTGCATGCGATAACTATACCTGTACATCGAAAGTCGTGTAGAACTACGGAGCTTAAAATGTGAATGGCAAAAGGGATCCATACATTCGTAGCCTCCCTNGTGTAGAACTACGGAGCTTAAAATGTGAATGGCAAAAGGGATCCATACATTCGTAGCCTCCCTAGAAGCCAAAATGGTTGCACAGATTTGCACAGAAGAAATCACCCTTAGGGTGGTTGTTGTAGAGGTGGGAGGGGGTGCCTTTTAACAATAATACACATATACACATAGACATACTACTATGGATCATGCAGGGGTGTGTCTGTATATATGTGTGTGTGTGTGTGTGACCATGTGTGTGTGTATATATATATATATACATATGTATGTACACACATGTCAATGCACTCGTCTATGTGTCTCTATGGTTGCGCCATGGCGCCCCCCCCAACGGTACCACCCCATTTGGTGATCACCCCCCCTTTGTGGAATGGTTGGGCTTGAGCGTGCATGTGGAATGGTTGGGCGGTTTGCATCCCTCCCCCCTGTAGAACGGCTTGGGTCTTGAGCTTCGAGGTTTAGATAGGGGCCCCTTTGCGCACTTAAGGCTTCAGGTCTTTGTTTCTTGGGGGATACCATCTGGGGGGTCGCAGAGCGCAAAGCGTACAACCATATATAGTCATGAGCTCATGCATATACATATACACACATACATATACATACATACATACATACATGGCATATACACATACATGCATAGGTGTGTATATATGTATATGTATATATATATATGGTCAGGCGTCTGGCGTTCCCAGCCCCCCCCCCCCAATGGTAT
>BGNK01003360.1:67028-80672 GCA_003297005.1 Symbiodinium sp. clade A Y106 | reverse complement strand
CGTCGGAGACGACTGCTGGTTCACCCACGGGGAGTATGCGGGTTGCGCCGTCGGCGCATGTTGTGACGGTTGCGCCATGAATGGATCGCAACGCTTCACAACGGGTTTCAATTTCCCAGTTCAACAGCCCCCAGAATTTGTAACCGCACGCACATACGACACAGTACTTTCGACTCGGAGCGCTAGCATCCGTCTCATCTTGAGCCATGCACGTGAAACATACTTGAAGAATGATGTGTATACGACTCATAGCGGCACNACTCGGAGCGCTAGCATCCGTCTCATCTTGAGCCATGCACGTGAAACATACTTGAAGAATGATGTGTATACGACTCATAGCGGCACATGGTCTTTCGGTCAATGTCGTGGTCTGCTACACATGGTGGCGACGAAGGGGTGGGAGGCGCACTAGACATCGTGCCGGTTTGTGGAAGCTGCTGCAAATCAAAGCAACACAACCGCCGATACTGCGCATGAGAAGTATGGGTCACTGACTGTTACCGAACACCCGCAGCAAGCCGATCGAAACGATAGGGCCGCCAGCCACCAGTCCCGAACACCAACAAGTCGAGTCGAGCCCGAGCTCTGTGAAGCCACATTCTGCCATGTCGCATACCATCCCTATTGATTCCCCAACCTACAAAAACGGGCCCACAATAAGGTGTTTTTTTCGGGTTTTACCCGGTGCAATCAGCAGCTGACGCCGAAGCTCCTCGGCTGTGAGGTTGCCCAGGATCATCACGAGATCTGCGAGCGCCTCTGTCCGAATGAAGGAACGGCTGGGCTCTTGTTAAGGGATTTAATCTAAGTTACCATACGAGGGATCTAAACTAAAAAATTAAGGGTGTCCTTGTATCTTTTTGTGGTAGCTTAAACTAAACTCCTTAACAAGAACCCAGACGGAGCCTCCAAGTTCGGCAATCATGCGCTGTGGGGCCTTTGACAAAGAACACACGATTCTGCTACGTCAAAGCATCATGATGAGTAAAGAGCATAGGGTTTTGGTATATAAAAATAGGTGACGGTAGCATGCAAGGACAAGTGCGATATACATATACATATACATACATACATATTATATATATATATATATATGTATGTGTGTATGTATGTATATGCAGTATTATTCAAGCCTAGCCCCAGGCCCTAAGGCCTCAAGCCCTATACGTAAACTGCCCTGAACCCTAATCCCAAACTCTACGAAACAAAACTCACCCAAACTTTCAAATCCAAGGCTTAGCGACTGTGTCAGGCCGATCCAAGAGTCGGGAGGAAATCCTAAACCCTAAACCCCCTAAACCCTAACCCCTAAAAGCTTCGCCATGGGCTTCCTGATCGCGCACGGCAACACCGCGGGGTCCCCGAAGGTCGATAAGCTGCCTCGTAGAGTCTCTTCGGGGGGGGAGGGGGGGAAGGGGGTTACTAGATTACTATAAGGGATCTATAAGGGCATTATAAAGGATCTATAAGGGTATTATAAGGGATCTATAAGGTACTATAAGGGGTTTAGGGTTTAGGGGGGGCTGAGGGTCTAGGTTTGGAATTTTAGGTATATGAGGCTTGGATTTCTCAGATTTTGCATGGGCTAGGTTCTAAGCAGGGTTTCGACTCGCACACTCGCTCAACGCAGGCAAAAAAGGTCTGCAGGGCTTTACCAGTGGGTGGAGGGTTGTGAGGATGAGCGTTGGAGTCTTCGAGATACGAGTGATGTAGTCTTAGAGTTTTGGTGTTTGGAACCCCCATCCCCCCCAACTGTCCCAAAATTCAGACAACCACCAGAAACTAGCACGCTACGGGCTTTGCTCTGTCCGAGCTTCGGAGGCGCGGCTTGAATTGATCTTCCGGGGCAGGGGACAAGCTCCATCAACTGAAGGAAAACGCCTCCTTCTAATCTAAGACTCTAAGACTCTAATAGACAGCTCGATGTAGGATCCTCGCTACGCCGGAATCACCATAACCATAACTCGTCTCTGCTCCGTATATTTACCCTAAATGTAAGCTGCCTCGGACAGCTAGTTGACCTAAACCCTTCCAAACTCCAACCATGCCTTCTGCCAAACTGGTTGTAAGGGACTGGAAACAATGTCCGACATTCGCTGACAAGGCACTCGACCCGCACAGCAGTAGCAGTCCTGGCAGAGTGGGTGGGAAGGTCTTTCTGTTCGACTTTTGGGTTAAATGCCCGGAGTTCGGGATGCTAGGCAGACTGACCTGCGTTCAGCAGACCGACTTCGGACATTGCGGCGACTCGGTCTGCGAACAGTGTAACTCAACCGTGGCAACTACAAAACTGGACTAGGTCATGAATGATCCAAACCCCAAGGATAGGACCGTCCCTCAGTGGCTTCATGCTCTCAAGACTTTGCGGCCGTGCGCTTATAGTTGAGGGTCTTGTTGATCGCGTTTATGACTGTTGGCGTAAGTTTTGGGTTAGATCGCAGGCGCGGTCACGCCTCCCCCCCCCCCGGATCATGTCCTGTCTGGCACCCGGCCGTCGCCAGCTTTGTGGCAGTAGCTTTGGCGCTCGAACTGGTAGGGGCAGTTCTCCACGCAGCCAGTGATGTTGGGGAAAGAAAAGTGGATCGTCGTGTTGTCCTGCAGCTGGGCGCAGGACTCCGACCATCCGCACATGTTCGCAATCCTTGTCCCTTTGTGGAGTAGAGCCAGAAGAGGATTTGCCATGTTAAAGTATGGCACCCGCTTCGGGTCCCAGAAATTGTCACCACTTGTAGTTACTTTTATAATTTTGGACCAGGAAGGATCGCAAGCAGTACACCAAGCCGGTAACCCCAGCTAGAGCAAAGTGTTGCAGCCACAGCTTTAGCGGAAAGGGTCGTGGGTTGATGCAGATAAGACTGAAGGTCTGAGAACCAGAGTGTAAATTCTTTTACCCCCTGGACATCCCTGGACTGTAAGACTTAAGAGGCTGTAAACACCCGGAAGCCCTAAACCTGAAAGTCTGCGTCTGACAGCACCTACTCGCACGCCTCTGGGCACGACTCCGGACCGCTGCTGCCTCCCAGTATACGAGGCCAGCGGCCAAGAGGAAATCTACAGGAGTCTTCGGGTGCCTCTTGCAGAAAACTGTCAAAGCCTCTGTGGAGTTCGGGTTGTTTCGTAGCAACATCCCAGAAAACCTACCACCGAACTGAGCACTTCGCCCCTCACCCAGATACAAAGTACTTTGCAAAGCCGTGACGCCGGCCTCCCACAGAACTGCCGTCGGGCTCGCGCGACACGGACGATTGCTCAAAGTCCTTCCGGCGATAGCGTTCAGTCTATGTAGTTGCGATGCTTGGTCAGAGCTATCTCTTTAGAGGCCAAGAATTCCTGTAACACTTGAAGCGCATGCTGGTGGCACCTTATTCTGGAGCTTAAGTCAAAGAAACCCAAAGTAGCAACCCTGGTGCCAACAGGGGGGTCCGTGCTTAGAAGCATGTCGTCAAAAGAGCGAAGGTTGAAAGATCAGAGTTTAAGGCCGAAAACAGCAAGAACCCAACGCAACACTCGTGTAGCCATAGTTCAGATTTCAGAACATCCTCATGGGGCTATATATGGCGAGTTGAAAAACTGTGGATAGGGACATCTAGTTTTAGAATGTTGTAGAAGCGTCCGCTTGTGGGCAACCAGCGGGTCTCGCGGCGTGTTGCCCTTTTGCACGCACCTGGTCCGCTTTTCACACTATAAACTTCCGTAGAGCTCATCTATACTGCATTGCTGCGCTTCTGCCACTTCCAGCCGTATGGCCAGTAGTAGCAGTGGTAGGAGTAGTAGAGATTCGGCACGATTTGGTCGATCGCCTTCTAGGAAGACAACAAACCTTCAACCCATCCCCGGATGCCGAAGGGATTGAATGGGGTCGCAATAACAGACAACATTTTCGCGGGTTTGGGTATGGCTGCTCCCGCATGACGAAGCCCCAATTCAATTCCCATTCTTCCACCCCAACCGAGCAAAGCCTGTTCCGGACCAGATCCTCAGCCCAAAACGAGGGGTAGTGGTGATGGTGGTGGAGCGGAGGTGGGGTATTGACCAAAGCCCCACATGATGCAGGCTCCGTTAATCAAGGAATAATGCGGAAACAGCCTATCGGCAAAACCAACCAAAGCGGCGCCCACAACTAAAATCAACTAAAGCTCTCCATCCCGTTCCGACATCGCGTATCTTTCGTGGGACAGGGCCTTTCAAGCAGAAACCTGATGCGTTTTCTTGACATAAACTTGCAGACAATGATTTAGTTCTTGGAAACCCCTGCCTATGCACAAAACCACCTATGCACAAAAACGGTGTCTGGATTGAGGTGCTGTGAGCCCTGACGCCCCAACCGTAAACCCTCAGGCGGACCGTCACCGCTGGCTGCGAGCACTTGAACCCCGGAGGGCAGACCTGGTAAGGCATCCGTAGGCAGCAGGACCCGTTTGGTTCACACCGGGGGGGGGGGTTAGTGTTTAGGGGGAATCATTACCTCAAACCCGAATTTTGGCTTTAGGATGGAAGGTGTAGGATCCTTGGGGCTTAAGTGCTCCGAAGGATCATAGCCATGGGGCGCAGGCAGATTTCTCAGTCAACACTGACCTACATCCGAAGCCCTGGACCGACGAGCTCCAACAAGCACTTAAGATTTGGACCTCAAATTCCAACTGCGGCGTTTTTATGTTGCTTGCCGGTACTGGGTGGTGCTTAAACTGCAAAGCTATACCTGCCAGGCTGTACTCGTGGAAAGGCACCAGCCGAGTTTCCAAGTTTGTCAAATTCACTGCTGCTCATCGGAGCAGAGCGTCAAATAGTAGATTACTTTATAGTACTACAGTATAATACAATACACTACAATACAATACAATGCAACATGGTAGACGCCATAGATGATATATGGTATGTGGTAGAAAGTATAGAGTTCAGAGCATATAGTATGGAGTATACAGTATCCAGTATCCATTGTTTTCTGTATGGTATAGTATAGTATACTATAGTGTGGTATAGTATAGTATCATATTGTGTAAAACTGAGATATAATGCAATATATCAAACTTTGTATTATGTTTTGTGTTGTATCTTTGATATACTGTTCTAGTATATTTTATTTCGGATGAGCGCAGGAAGCCTGAATCCCATTGTGCCTGCACATCCGACATGCTCCATCTTTAAAACCTGACTTGAACTAGTACTATCGTCTCAAGAAGGGCATCGCTCCAAGCTCAGTGCCCCGTGCCCAAGATCTCCAAATTCGCAAGCAGAAGCGTTGCTGGAGAAACCGAAACCCCAACAACATCCACAAATCCTGAATCCTCACCGCTTCCCCCAAGCCCCAAACCCTGTTAACTCCATAGCCTCCGAGCCCTTATTGGGAGTTTCCGCAAATAGGGCCCCTAGTATAGCACCCTAAATAGTAGGATCCTTATTATAAGGACCCCCAGATAAATTCTCGGAAACTCTCAATTAAACCCAAAAACTCAAACACTTCTTAGCGGTCAGCCCAGCGACTTCGCAGTCCTCCTCTGCCTGCCGAAAGTTCGCAACGCGTGTGCGCACAAAGGTTAATATAGGGGCCTTAATAATTCGAATAGGGTCTTGGGGCCCACTATACTAAAAATGTAATAAGGAACCACCAAAATAATACAGGTAAATATTGAGGCCCCTACATTAGGCTATTTAGGGTTTAGGCTTTCTGTGTTTGTGTTTAGGGTTTAACGCACTTCAGGGCACTAGTGGCTGCTTTGGCTTTGTCCACAATACGATCCTGCTGGTGACTCCAACAGATAGCCCGGAGTATGTCGACTGCCGGGTCGTTCTCGCGAGACCCTAAGTCGAGGGTTCTCAGGGTTCAGGGTTTTATTCCCTCTTACCTAGCAAGGACGAGCCGCGTTGCAGGGTTTAGGGCTTAGGGTTCGGATTGTTTACGGCCTTGTGGCATTTTGCGGTTGGATGTTATGCCTCATGGCTTGCAGCGCCATAGCCAAGCTGTCGCAAGCGAGCTGTAACAGAGTCTCAGTGCCTGGTGGTTCGTGCAGTGGCGGTCAAGAGGCTTAAAGTCGGTGCAATAATTTACAACAACAAGAGTTAAAGCCCTGGGAACTTCTAAAGTAGAGCATCTTCAATCAGTGTGTAAAATGCTTTTTGAACCTAGACTTTGCCGATAAGCTACAACTCCTAAACCCTTGGCGGAGGTTTTTTTTGGAAGGTGCGGCCAAACGCGTTGTTTTGAAAAGTGCGGCCAAACTTTGTTTCAGTTTGATTTGCAGCAAGCTATTTGGGAAGTGTTATTTCCAGGGTTTCGTGTTTGCAGCAAGCTATAGGGGAAATTGCAATTTTGGGGGGGTGTTCATTTGCAGCAAGCCTTTAGGAAACTAGCGGGGGAGTCTCATTTGCCAGGGCTTTTGCTGCAAGCTATTGGGGAAATCCAGTTTCGGGGTTTTCATTTCCAGCAAGCCTTTGGGGAACTTTGCTTTTGCAACGTGTTCTGACGCAGGAAGCTCTCGGGAAACTATTGGGAAAATTCCATGTAAACTCTTGGGGACGTCCCATTTCAAGGGTCTTTCTGTTGCAAGTTCTTGGGGCAACTCGATTTGTAGCGTTTTCTTGTGCAGCAAGTTATTTTGGGCAGGAGGGGAATTGCAATCGTCAAGGCTGTATCTGCACCAAGCCCGTCGGGAATTTGATTTGCAGGCTTTTGGCTTTGCATGAAGTTACTAGGGGATTTCGGGCGCAGCCCCCCCCACTTGCAGACACAACGTTTTTTATCACGAATCCTGATGGCTGATCGGTTCTGTTCTTGCTGGCAGGATGATACTTGAAGCGATTGCAAACACAACGTCTTTTTGACGGGNCGGGTCCTGATGAGTTCTGTTTCTGCTGGTAGGATGATACTTGAAGCGATCGTGCACAGCTCACAAAAATGCAGGGGCCCCGTGGGCTCCGTTTGCAAGCAGAAGGCCTGTACTTTGAGAATTGAAAAGTTCCTGTATGACAATAGTATGTGTTTGAGACAGTTCTTGTTACTGGCGCAGCCCTTTCCACTTGCAAACACAAGGTCTTTATCACACGCCCTGATGGGTTCTGTCTTTGCTGGTTGGAAAGATGATGCAAGCATGTGCCTGACGCAGTTCTTCTTGATGGCGCGATGTTCTTGAAAGCAAGCCTGCACTGCTTGAAAACACAGCGGGGGGGTTGGGGGGGGCGCAGCCCCCCCANCGCAGTTCTTCTTGATGGCGCGATGTTCTTGAAAGCAAGCCTGCACTGCTTGAAAACACAGCGGGGGGGTTGGGGGGGGCGCAGCCCCCCCACTTTCAACACAACGTCTATCTCACGGCAGGATGATACTTGAAGTGGTCTTGTGCATTTCAATCAAAAAACGGGGGTTGGAATGGACGCAACCCCCCCTCCATTTGCACGCAGAATGCCTGCATCAACTCAAAACTACTCAAGATATTGTTGATACACGAACTGCATCAAGAACTTCATGGTGCGATGCTCTAGTTCTTGTTGATGGTGCGATGTTCTTGAAAGCAAGCCTTCACGGTTTAAAAAGAAAAACGGGGGCGAGCCCCCCACTTGCAGACACAACGTTTTTTTATCACGAATCCTGATGGCTGATCGGTTCTGTTCTTGCTGGCAGGATGATACTTGAAGCGATTGCAAACACAACGTCTTTTTGACGGGTCCTGATGAGTTCTGTTTCGGCTGGTAGGATGATACTTGAAGCGATCGTGCACAGCTCACAAAAATGCAGGGGCCCTGTGGGCTCCGTTTGCAAGCAGAAGGCCTGTACTTTGAGATTTGAAAAGTTCCTGTATGACAATTGTATGTGCTTGACACAGTTCTTGTTACTGGCGCAGCCCTTTCCACTTGCAAACACAAGGTCTTTATCACACGCCCTGATGGGTTCTGTCTTTGCNGAAAAGTTCCTGTATGACAATTGTATGTGCTTGACACAGTTCTTGTTACTGGCGCAGCCCTTTCCACTTGCAAACACAAGGTCTTTATCACACGCCCTGATGGGTTCTGTCTTTGCTGGTTGGAAAGATGATGCAAGCATGTGCCTGGCGCAGTTCTTCTTGATGGCGCGATGTTCTTGAAAGCAAGCCTGCACTGCTTGAAAACACAGCGGGGGGGTTGGGGGGGGCGCAGCCCCCCCACTTTCAACACAACGTCTATCTCACGGCNATTTCAATCAAAAAACGGGGGTTGGAATGGACGCAACCCCCCCTCCATTTGCACGCAGAATGCCTGCATCATGAGTTTTGATGAGTTCTATAACAACTATGTGCTTGACGTAGTTCTTGCTCATGGTGCGATGCTCTAGTTCTTGTTGATGGTGCGATGTTCTTGAAAGCAAGCCTTCACGGTTTAAAAAGAGAAACGGGGGCGAGCCCCCCCCACTTGCAGACACAACGTTTTTTATCACGAATCCTGATGGCTGATCGGTTCTGTTCTTGCTGGCAGGATGATACTTGAAGCGATTGCAAACACAACGTCTTTTTGACGGGNAGCCCCCCCCACTTGCAGACACAACGTTTTTTATCACGAATCCTGATGGCTGATCGGTTCTGTTCTTGCTGGCAGGATGATACTTGAAGCGATTGCAAACACAACGTCTTTTTGACGGGTCCTGATGAGTTCTGTTTCTGCTGGTAGGATGATACTTGAAGCGATCGTGCACAGCTCACAAAAATGCAGGGGCCCCGTGGGCTCCGTTTGCAAGCAGAAGGCCTGTACTTTGAGNCGGGTCCTGATGAGTTCTGTTTCTGCTGGTAGGATGATACTTGAAGCGATCGTGCACAGCTCACAAAAATGCAGGGGCCCCGTGGGCTCCGTTTGCAAGCAGAAGGCCTGTACTTTGAGCTTTGAAAAGTTCCTGTATGACAATTGTATGTGCTTGACACAGTTCTTGTTACTGGCGCAGCCCTTTCCACTTGCAAACACAAGGTCTTTATCACACGCCCTGATGGGTTCTGTCTTTGCNGCGCAGCCCTTTCCACTTGCAAACACAAGGTCTTTATCACACGCCCTGATGGGTTCTGTCTTTGCTGGCAGGAAGGATGATGCAAGCATGTGCCTGACGCAGTTCTTCTTGATGGCGCGATGTTCTTGAAAGCAAGCCTGCACTGCTTGAAAACACAGCGGGGGGGTTGGGGGGGGGGCGCAGCCCCCGCCACTTTCAAACACAACGTCTATCTCACGGCAGGATGATACTTGAAGCGGTCTTGTGCGTCTCAAAAACAAGCGGGGGTTGGAATGGACGCAACCCCCCTCCATTTGCAAGCAGAATGCCTGCATCATGAGTTTTGATGAGTTCTATAACAACTATGCGCTTGACGTAGTTCTTGTTGATGGTGCGATGTTCTTGAAAGCAAGCCTTCACGGTTTAAAAAGAAAAGCGCGGGGGTTTGAAGATTAATGCTTTATATGGCAATGCATTTACTGAGATGACGGATAGTTTGGTGTATGTCGTTTAAGGTTTAGATTTAGGTCGCTCCACAGCACATTGAACGTTAAGTGGCTCAGGATATTAGAGGGTTCAGATTTGGGTTCAGGGCGCTAGGGTTTTGGAGGACTACCAATTTAGGGCCACCAGCCCTGTTCCATAACGTTCCACTACTACTACTACTACTACTACTACTACTACTACTACTACTACTACTATTTCTGCTAGTACTAGTACTACTGCTACCACTCTTGCTGCTGCTACTACTGCTACGCCTCCATTGCTACTACGACTACAACTACAACTACAACAACTAGACTACGACTACTACTGCTGCTACTACTCTTCGGACCGCGACTACCATGACCAGATAAGCACAGAAACAAGTAGACAGCAACCACGAGATTAACCAAGCTACGCCGTGCGCAATACCTCGACACCGACAGCAAACAGGAGACCAGATGGAACCAACCAGAGACAGCGGACCAGGAGCCCGAAGAGAACACGGAACCAATAAATTAGAACCGATAGACCATGGACCACGGCACTAGAAGATCAAAGGACCAGCGGACCGCGTGACCAGAGACCACGGGACCAGAAACCAGGGGACCAGTGGACCACGGGACCAGAGAACCACGGGACCACGGGACCAGAGGACCACGGGACCAGAGGACCAGAGACCACGGGACCACAGACCACGGGACCAGAGGACCACGGGACCAGAGGACCAGAGACCACGGGACCAAGGAGACCAGAGGACCAGAGACCACGGGACCACAGACCACGGGACCAAGGACCAGGAGACCAGACGACCACAGGCTTGGCCAAACCTTCCAAAACCCAACCTTGGCCGAACCTTCCAAAAAAAAACCCGGACCCCTAAACCCTTTAAAACCCTAAACCCTAACCTCTAAACCCTAAAGAACCCTCTCAATCAAGTGTGAATTTCAGAAACGATCGCCTTGGCAAGTCCCGTCGTGAATGTTCCGGCCGGACACTGCGTAGGGCGAATGCTGGCCTTAGTGCAGATTTCCGGGTGTCGACTCGCACACTCGCTCAAGGCAGGCACAGCTTAATGAGGTCGCGCAAACAACACAGTATGCGTCATAAGTAAGGTTGGGGAACTTGGTCAAATGACGATTTAGCCCTGGTGTGCGCCCTGTCATAAGAGGAACCTGCTCCAGTATAAGGATAAGATAATCAGTACAAAATACCATTCGACTCATGCTGGCAAGAAACGAACCGGACGACAACGACAACAGGTCATGTTCCTTTATGACGGGCATTCTGAGTTGGCGACGGTCGGCATTGCGGCTGTCTTGAATCCGTCGACTATTCCACGAGTCTATCTGGCACACCTGTTTCAAAAGATGGTCTCCACGAGAGCAATTTTTCTTGGCGCAGCATTGCGTGCGATACCCGCTTGTCTAGCCGACAATCCGGGTGCGTGAGGTTATGTACCCTAGGATTTGCTGGAACTGAGCTAATTCGATCCCCATTGCAGGCAGGCGCTGAGGTCCTGCCGCAAATAGGAAACGTTTGCAAGGATGGGGACGGCCGTGTCGTGCTTCAGAAAGTTGCACAGTTGTGTCCTGTTGCATCAAATAACACTAGCCAAGGCCGTTCCCCAAGGAAACCTCTTTACATCCCTGGGCCATGCAGGGGCTACTGCAGCAGGAACAAGGCCAAGGAGAGACCTGCCGATCCCGACAAACCCGGCGCCATTGAGGTGGTCGCTGGCAGGGAGGGAGGCATTTCAGCATCCCACTCGCTCGGGGGCTTGCGCTCGATCGTGTTCATCATCGAGCCCATGCACACGACATTGTGGGTGTCTGAATACCCGTGCCCGGCGACATTCATGTTGCCCTTGGTACCCATGGCTATAATCATGTAATATGGCGTGTCTGCAGTGGGCACCAAGTCCGTGCAATCTCCGGTGTTTAGCTTGCGGTGGAACTCAACCTTCATGCGACCACCAGAGATGTCGTATTCAACCTCGGTCAAATCCTGCTGCGAGTCGATGACGATGGTTTTTCCGGGTAGGTTGCATTGAGAGATGCTGACGGGGGTGGCCCCGTTCATCACGGTCAGATTTGTTGGCGCAAAACTTCTGGCCCACACACTGGTACGTGCCACAGCCACCACAGACACCGCAAGCTCCACAGACGCCGCAGGCTCCACAAGCATCACAAGCTGTGCCGCAAGCTCCGCATGCTGTGCCACAAGCTCCGCAGGCGACGCATGCTCCACAAGCACCGCAAGCTCCTCAAGCACCGCAAGCTGTGCCGCATGCTCCGCATCCTGTGCCGCAAGCTCCGCGTGCACCGAATGCTCCACAAGCACCGCAAGCTCCACAAGCAGACGGGCTTGAGGCTTAGGGTCAGAGGATGATAAGTTCAAAACATCTGCACGAAGCTCGCTTAAATTAGGTTTATTTGCATAGGGTCCTCATCGGATAAGGCTCCTATACGTGTTTGGATGTATGTGTGTGTGTGTGTGTGTGCGCGCGCGTCCTTGGATAGTTACAGTACTTCGTAACAGAGTATTCTGCACGTTCGGTTGTAGCAAACGTCACACTTGTCCCCTGAACCCCAAAACCTTAAACCTTAACGCGAAACTCTAAACCCTAATCCAATGCTTAGCTAGGGTCTTGTTTAAAGCTCATGTTTAAAAGCTAGGGTTTAGGCTTTAGGGCTTAGAGGTTAGAGGAGTTTATGCCTTGAGGACACCCACAAGTCTCAGCCCCAAACCCTGAGGTAGCCTTGCAAGGCCTACGCAATAAACCCGGTATGGGTACCCTCTAAGTCTATTCAGGGTTGAGGGCTTCAGGCCAATGTTGGTGTAGGGGCCTTAGAACTGAGAATAAGTCAGACATTTTGTGTAGCAGGGGCATGTAACAATATGACTATATATGAGATAACTGTCCTATAACTATAGCTAATATCATAACCATAGTAAATATGTGTGTACTAACTAATTATTTTATACACATCCATATGTGTATATATATATATATGTATTGTATTTTTTCTTTAAATTTGTAAGATATACTTCCCCCAACTGGGGACCCTACATCCATATGTGTATATATATATATGTATTATGTTTTTCTTTAAATTTGTAAGATATACTTCCCCCAACTGGGGACCCTCCAAACGCTTACAGGAATAACTCTAATGTAACCATCTAGAATCTAGGGGCTATGGGGCAGCATTTGAGCCTCAAACCCAAGCCCAGCGTCGTTGGGGCAGAAGGCGGCTGCAGGACAGGCCGGGCAATCCGTATCTCCGACCTGGGGCGTGTTGCTTTAGGACCCCCCAAGTGGGTATTTGCGGTAGAATAGGGTGTAGTTGAGGGGTTTAGGGTTTAGGGTTTGGGGTATCTCCGACCTGGGGTTCCGAATTTTTCCTGCAAGCATGGCTAGAGCGGCTAGGGATCTATGCCCACAAGCGAGCTCTAACTTGGGGAAGATGATAAGGCGCATGTTGAAAGGCTTTCTTCTTAAGGCTTGGGCTTTCGCCAGCTTCGGGTTTATCAAAACTTAGGCTTTAGGCCTCGGTGCTTGGGGTAGGGCTTTAGGAGTTTAGGGCTTAAAAGGGTTTATGAGGCTTTCGACTCGCACACTCGCACTCGGCAGGCACGGCTGGTTAGGTCTCATTGCTACCGGTAAGACTCCTGGCTGAGAGCCTGATACCCACGGCAACAAACAGACAAGGTACAATCAGTAAAAACAAAGTTTCTCGTGGGACATCAGGGCCCTTCACTTCACTACAGTTCAAGAAGCATACCTGTGAGAGCAGGACCAAGGGGAACCATCATATCATAGAGAACCTAAACCCAACATATAATGGTATAGTAAAGCACAACCTGCTGCACCAGGTATCTCTCTTGGCACACTAACAGCTTCAACAGACGTCGCTACCTTGACGACATCCTCGCTCACGACTGTACATGTCTATTACGTGAACGAGTACATAAGCCGGTGAAATGCGTTTGCTTTGTCTGGATCTTGAATGCCTCCGGCTGCGGATCGAAATGCGATCATTGCACCAAATAAAAAGCCATCACGGGTGGTGCTCAGGTCCCAGTTGGAGGCATCATCAGTTGAGACCAATCCTCGGCCTTTCCTTAGAGCAGTGATCTTATGGAAGAGGTTGTCTAGGCCATCATCATGATGCCCAACGCCGATCCCGGTGTGAACCTCACCATCTTCTCCATACTGG
>BGNK01003360.1:39875-65923 GCA_003297005.1 Symbiodinium sp. clade A Y106 | reverse complement strand
TTTGGCACCCACTTGTGAGGGCCACGTGCACGGAAGGCCAAAAGCTTTCTTTCCAGCACATCATCCAGCGATGGGGATTCATTTTCCGCAGGCCCAAGATCTATGAGATCTGCGAGCTTCTCCTTGTCCAATTTGGCTTCCTGCCGTGTTTCATTCGCAATTTTCTCTTTGGTCAAAGATGGAGGAGCAGAAGCTTGTTGTTGCTCAAGACTTTCAATCTCCGCTTTCAATTCTTCCACCTTCTTCATGAGAACAGCAAGGTGCGCTTGCTTGTTCTTGATGTCTCCTTTGACATGCAAGGTGGAAGCAGGAATCCCATCGTCATTGGACGCGGATGAAGAGGATGTGGTTTTCTTCGCTCTCCTCTCATGCACCAATGCACATTCCCATCTCTTGTCCAATGGCATCTTCGAGATGCAAACAGACGCTAGGGGTTTAGGGGTTTAGGGTTTAGAGTTTAGGGTTTTTTTGACACTCGCACTCGGACAAAGCCTGGCAAGGTCTGCAGCGATACTGGGTCAGATGCGCTAACAACCAATCTAGTTTCGGGTTTAGGGTTGAGGGCTCAGGGTGTAGGGTCGGATATAGCGGTCTTGGCAAACAGGAAAGAGTTTTTGGGGATACAACAGTACAAGTACATATGCGGGAGTTTCCGAGAATAGGGGACCCTGATATAGTACTCTAAATAGTAGGATCCGTATTATAAGGACCCCCCAAAATAAGGTACCCTGATTTTTGGAAACTCCCATACAGACACCCCAACGAGAAGCACAATGCTCGAGACCTCAACCCATATCTCCTCCTTGAAAACGTACTCAAAGTCTTGAAACAACACTTTTCGAGAACGCGCTAAACTCCAAACCCCGAGATCTCTCAATCCTAGCCCAAATCCTGAGATTTGGTGTGTAAAATTTACCCTATACGCTAACAATTCCTTCATCGTACATGCGTGTTCGGCTTGTAGCAGGTAGGCCTGCTCGTTACCACCGGGATTGCTGTTGCCATAGAAGCGTGGACAACCTTGGGCTGGTTTGAGGATTTGGGGATTTGTTTCCTGCTGCCACCCAATGTCTGCAGTCTTTGAACATCAAAGGTTTGCCAGGTCCCTTCAGGTACAGCCACAGCTAGAAGGTGGAGGCTCAAATATCCGAACTGGAATGTGGCTGTGGGGAAGGGGGATGGGTGCTTCAACCCTTCCGCATACGTGGAATAACACGACCAACACGTCAGGATCCCAGCCCCATAAAGGACTCTGGTAGGGCCTGGGGCATCCGCCCAAGGACACTGCTATCTTGCAGCTGAAACAGTTGCCAAATAGCCAAACAGGTCATCTCGGTTCAGGGCTTATATAGGTTGCAGGGTTTTATTTCTTTACACCTGCTGGCAAGGGAAAACAAACCTGAACCGTAAGCCGTAAAGTACAGCAACAGCAACAACCCGCCCCACTATCATTCCATGCAATTCCGCACAAACAGGCTCCCCAAGTCTGATAAGCCCCACTGTCTATTTCCGCCGAATCCTCCAGCAGTTTATTCTAAAGCGTGTTTCCAGCAATGCCAGAAATTCTTAGTTCAACCCGTTGTATTCAACAATTGAGAGCTATGGTTGCAGCGCGGCAACGCTGAGTGGCGAAGAGAGTGTGTGTAACCATCGCCCCGATTGTGCAGCGACCGATTCTGGTCAGGGCATTATGGCAGGTTGACCAGACAGCATCAGAATCGTGCCCTGAAGGTACAGCAGAGGGCCTATTCATTCTTGCCGTTGTTCCTAATTACTTTCTGGAGCTGACTGTAGAGTTTCCCTGAAAGCGATTAGCATGGATCAAACAGAAGAGTCTTCCTCAGATGCTGGAACGTAAGCAGAACTACCCACAGGCTCCATTGTAGTTCCGTTTTCGGATTACCTTCCAAGATCTTAAGTACAGACCATAAAAAGGAACTACTATGGAGCCTCTAGACTCTAGGTAGTGGTTTCGCGCCGACCTAGCAGGGGGAACAGGCTGCAGCAGCAAGGAACCCGGATATGAAATGTGCAATTTATATCGGGGCCTTAATACTTAGAATAGGGTTTTGGGGTTATACTATAACGATAATAAGGAACCCCAAAATAGTGTTGGTAATTATTAAGGCTCCTACAGTAGCAGAGGCTTGATGGCAAATTGAGGTTCCCGCGATGGCACGATGAGGTCTGTGCTGTAACCCTACCTATAGTCCCCATTGTAGTTCATTTTTGCGGCTAACCAAGTTTATATTAGAGGATCCTAACCATAAAACTGGTTAGCCAAACGCCGGGACTACAATGGAGACTGTAGGTAAACCCAAGAACTCTGATTGAGGCGCTTGCGGATGCCAGTCTTGTCTACAAGCAGTCTGCGCGCAGTCTAGGCGACACTCGACAAGTCTCTGTGTTGGCCCTAAACCCTTCAGATGGGATCCGAAATGCGGAGAAAACATTGCAACCCGCCGTCCTCTGAAGCGCCCAGCTGTTCCTCACAGCAGCACACAAGGGGCAAAGAATTTACAAACCTGGAGCCCCGTTATGCTTGTAGGCTTCCCAATGGAGGTCTTTCGTTTTGTTCCGGGGCCTGGGGTTTATGCCTTGGAAAGCAGTTCAGGCCTGTCCTGGTGGGAAATTGTTTCGGGCTGTGAGTTGAGGCAAGGCTGTTGGATTCTGTTGGCAACATATGAGAGTTTCCGAAAATTAGGGGTACCTTATTTTGGGGTCCGTATACTAAGCATCCTACTATTTAGGGTACTATACTAGGGTCCCCTATTTTCGAAAACTCCCATATTTGATACTCAGAACTGTAGGACGAGAACCACTAGAACTCTACAGCTACATGTCAGTCAGCACCGCAACAAACAAAAAAAGCAACGGAATATTGCAAACGTCTGAAACATCATGCCGCAAGACGACACAGCGGATAAACAAAAACGCGCATGCACACGAAACGAAGGTAGCATGTGCACGAATGCCAGCCGCACGTGAAAACGACACCCAATAAGAATGAAACAAACATACTCTCAGTACCGATGCCCACGGCGATTCCGTGTCTGTAGATATGTCCTCCTAGGCTCTTCTGCCTGTCCTAGCATTGTGTCTGCAAGATGGATTTTGCCCAATTCGTAGATTCGGAGGGATGGGCCTTTTCCCTAAACCCTACCTGTGGCCGGAAAAACCTACCTTTTTAGGGTTCCTTATTATGGTTTCTAGAAATAAGTTCTTAGAAAGGTGAAAATTTTGGGCCAAAGGTAAGCGAATTGAGCAATAGAGACACCTATCAAAACTGCCCTCGATTTAAGATACGATCAGACTTCCAGTTTCTAAGGAACCCATTGTCGAGCTTCGGACAAGAGGGTTCCCACCACCTGAAATCCCCTAAACCCTAAACCCTAACGTTTAACACCACCTGAAATCCCAAAAAAATCAGTGAAAGCCTGTTACATAATGATCTCCCAGCATCGCTCCAATCGCCACGGCCAAAGCCGCCACGGCGAGCAGCCCGTGGCCGAAGCAGACAAAGGCGCGGAGGAAGTTCACCCGAAGGGTCTCGAAGAGAAAGGCGCTGAACGGTTTTATAAGGTTTGCAAGCTCGTATGGGTTTGTCGGGTTTGAGAAGCCTTCAATTATGCTAGGATGTTAAAACGTTGCCATGGGGACTTGAATGGCTTTTGCAGGCTTGAAGGCTTTTATAGGGGATTTGAGGCCGTTTTTACATGGTTTGGCGTTTGGTGGGTGAGGGTAGAAAGGTCTAGGTATTTCTAAAATATACACGGTAAAAGGTTGGGGAAGCGGCGTGTTTCCGGTAGTTAGGTTGGGGGTCATTTGGCTTGGCTTGGGGGGTTACACAGGCTACAACGGTGTCAGGGTTTGGGGGTTGGGTTTGGACCTTTTGTGTTCTACAGGGTTTTCAGGTTTTCAAGGAACAGGGCACTTGCCCGATGGGTCATTCATGCAATAGGGTGCTTACAAGTCCATACGACCTACTCCGAGTCTTCTGACAGAGATTTCAGCATAGAGCCTGGGTGCGTGTCTTATGGCGCCTCGTCACTGCACGCTCTCGATCGATTCTAGATTCGAGAGAAACACAAACCCCAAGCTCTATCGCCCCGCAACAGCCCTGTACCCTACGGCCCTTAAGATACAAATCCCAAAAGCCCTTGGCAGCCTTAGCATCTAAAGCTCTAAACCCGAACCGGAAAACCTGACGCGTAAGCCCTTACGCAATTACCCTTTGACCCTGAACCTTAAATCCCAAACTTCAAAAACACCTAAACCATGTAACCCTAAAGCCTAAACCCTAACCCCTAAACCCTAACCCCGAAACCCTAACCCCTAAACCCTAAACCTTGTGTTACACACTCAATTCTTTTCGGGCCCGGCGGCGGGTTCCACTGGCCAGGGCCACCAGGGCAATGCGGCGTCGTAGGGCCACCTTTATGGGCTCGTTTGAGGGGCTCCTATCTAGAGACCACCCCCCGGGTTTAGGGTTTAGGGCCTGTTTCGGCGCTCACACTCGGACAATGCAGGCGAGGCATATGGTTCGAGGTCTGATGAGTGAGACTTCTCTAATGGGCCTGTTTAGGGGTTTAGGGTTTAGGGTTTAGTAACATTTAGCAGTTTAAAAAACACAAACATATAGCTACCCATAGGCTCCATAGTAGTTCCTGTTGGGGATTACCTTATAGGATTCTAAATATGAACCCCAAAATGGAACTACTATAGAGCCTATGGGTAGTTCTCTAAGTTAAGGTCCCGTTTAGGATCCTTTTTTACCAGGGTTCCGCCTTCGTTTGTGTTCCCATTTGAAAAGGAACCCTTTTTGCATCCAGCCTGCAAAGCCTCTGCTGGGAACTGAATGAGAGCCTAGAGCAAACCTTCAAGTCTGCCGTGCCACTGAAAGGAACCCTACTTCAGAGAACTACCCTTACTATCAGGTTCAGAATTCGGCTTCTACCCCACGGGGATCTGCTTTTGTTCATGGCTATGTTGGGCTGAATTTTGCAGGGATGTCACAGTGTTTTTCAACCTCGGTCTGCTCCAAAATATCGACAGGTAAATACAGAAAACAAGAGGGAGAGAGAGAGAGAGAGAGCGAGAGAGAGAGAGAGAGCGAGAGAGAGAGAGAGAGATCAAGAGGTGGAAAGGAGACCAAGGCAGAGCAAACTGGGAAGAGGGAAGAGAAGCTCCCCAGGAACTTCTGCTGACAGCTTCTGCGATGGAGGAATGAGACTGGAAACCTGGACAGCCGTAGCGCATCTACTTCGGAGCTGAGTACCCTAGCCCAAACCTTGAACGCATGGTAAGATCCTTCTCACTTGAAGAACACCCCAAAGAGGGCCTTCCACTGAAGAAAACTCATTGTCAAACCTTTTTTGTGTCTCGAAATCTTGTGAAGAAAGTGAAGAAGGTCGGAGGCTGAGCGGCAAAGGAATGCACATGACGAGGTAGATGACGAGCATCAAAGACAGGATACGCACCTGCAGGATATCTCTGGGGGAGGGGTGATAGAGAAGCGTTCCACTGTGAGGGTTTCGTTTTGAGGGACCTGAGATCGGGCACTACACTAGTCTACGTTAAATAAATTTGCACGGTTCTTGTAGGCCTCAAGCTCATGTGGCTGCCATGCTTCATTCTGGCTCTCTTGATGTTTCTACTTGGCCCCTACGCATCCGCCAGAATTCTCATGTCAAGGTGGCAGAGTGTAGTCTTGAGAAAATTGTGCGAATCAGCTAGAGAAGCCCTGCTAATCAAAACACTACAATAAGTTAGCCGTCAGGAGTAACCTCCCTCGCGAAGGAGAGCTCAGGCAGTTTCTCGTTTGGGACTTTCATCCAACGAATACCAGGATCTTTGCCCCCTAAACCCTGAGGCCTACATACTGAACTGAAGCCCGGCTACGGTCCCAAGCCCACCAAGCCTCAAACAACCCCGACATGTCGCGAAACGAACGAAAAGGTACCTACACTCTCTAAAATGAAGTTGTTTTTGTAGATTTTGCTTAACCAACTTTGTGGGTAGGGTTGTATAAGAAAGACACGAGGTAACCCAAAACTAACAGCAATGGAGACTGGAGGTAGGACCCAGTCGCACCCTAGGCGTTCCTGGGTTCTGACCAGTGACTGCTGGCCGCGATAGACCGTGCAAGACCCACGGCTGTGCCCAAAGTGCCTGCATGCAGTCCGGGTCTATATATAATATAATATAAATATAATATATATATACGTGTACATATGAATATCAGTAATTATGTATACACACATACGGACATACCGAGTCAGGGTTGTTGATTGATGGTTGGATCCCATGGGGCCCAAAATCTCGGGGAGCAACAAACTACTAACCCGAATCCACGTCCCTGCGCCCTGCACATAGACAAGGGATCAAAATAGCCCAAAAGCCTTATATAGTATGGTCTTTGGGTCCAAAAGCCTTAATATATGAGTCCTTAGATCCCTAGGGATAGACAAGGAAAGCAAACAAAATCAACGACATCTGGTTCCGCAGGTCCCGAAAGAGGCTGAAAGAGGAACCACAGAGACCCGGCATCTTTCGTGGAAGGTTTCCCTCCCCCATGCGGTTGGACAAGCGTGCTTCCTATCGTAGTAATGATAGTTAGAAGACAGCTCATAATAATGACACTGCTACTTCAGGATTCCACGAGCCTGTATAGGTCCCTAACTAGGCTTTCGAAGACGGCTCGGGGCCCTGGTGTCGTTATGCATGCTGCCGAAAACGTCATAATGCCGGCGTAGACCACTACAGAATGAAGCACCAGGACGACCAAACAGACAACGACCCCAGTTGAGGGGCTTAAAAGCTTTGAATCCACCCCTGCTATCCTGTGAGGGGCCCATTGACAAACTAAGGCAACGTTACAAAGCAATTCGAAAAGCGCTGCTGAAAGTGATCCTCTGTTAACGCGGCCAGTTCAGGGGATACTAAGGGTAGATACGAGATGTCTAGCCCATGTTATGGAGGCCGTAACAATTAGAGTAAAGAGTAAAGCTTTAGGATACAATGCAATAGAACTATACTCAGGAACCCTAAGATATAACATGAAAGAGACCCATGAGACATTCGAATTATTTTGCAACCTGTCTATCATTATCTGTCCATCTAACTCTCTATCTATCTATGTATCTGGCGATCTACCTATCTCTCTAATCGGTCTATACTAAAACACTTCGAGAATATTGCTAAGAACCCTTCCCTCCCCGAGCCTGGCTGAGCCGAGGCAGGACCCAAAAGCCGAACGCGAAACTCGCGGCCCAAAGATAGAGCTGCCCTCCGCACCTGGTTTTGCTTTCGGCCTATTATGGGTGAGTTACAGTTCACGGTCTAGCCTTTGGGGAATCTGGGCTTCGTGTTTCAAAGCTTTAAGGCTTCAGGCTTTGTCAGAGTTGAGCGCAGCAGCGTACAGCCCTAAATGCCTCCTGTCTCAAGCTTGGTGTTGGAACTCCGCCGGCTGAGGACTGAGTCGTCTGCAGCAGACGCTGCGAAATTCCCATACAGCCAGCATAAACCTTAAACCCTAAACAATACCCCAAGAGGGACATGGGTGGCCAAGTGAGAAGTCTAGTGCTGTCGGAGTAGAGATCAGCTGCTGGAGCGTCTCAGATTGACAGCTCGAAGGCGCACTGCCCTAAACGAGCTGGTAAGCACGTGCGTGTTGAAGGAGGCTTCAGTCTTGCAGTAGGAAGTAGGATGACGTAAGCACAGTATCTGCAGGGTCAGGCAAGAAAGAGAGCTCCTAGAGCCACTCCAGGCTCTGGATGTTTGTCGAGGAGGGAGTAATATAGGGGTTCTGATAATGAGAATAGGGTTCTGGAACCCATTATACTCTAAATATAACAAGGAACCACCAAGATAGTGTGGGTAATTACTGTATTTAGGCCCCTACATTACCCATGACTGCGAGCATCGGGCTCTGAGACCTCCAGCAGGGTTTGTTTTTCCCACCCGCCCAGCTGACCAAGTCGCACTGCAGGGAAAGCAGGGTCTTTCGGGTTCAGGGTTTAAGGGCTTTGGGGTTCAGGGTCTAAGACCCCGGTACCGGTTGCTGAAACCCCTAAATCCTAAACCATACCACGAAGCTGAGTGCTGGCAAATCACCAAGTCCCGATCTTGAAGTCGAAGTTGGCAAACAGCATGTTGCACCACGAGTCCTTACAAGACTTTGGGCTCAGGGCTCGGGCTTGACGGAGCTTTGAGTCTGGAGTTTAGTAGGTTTAATATAGGGGGCCTTAATTATCAGAATAGAGTTTTGGGGTGCATTGCAGTTACACGATAATTGTAATAAGGAACCCCCAAAAGAGTTTTGGAAATTGTCAAGGCCCCTATATTAGTGTTTTGGGATATGTAGAGGCTTCGGGTTTTTGGTTTAGCTCGGAGTGTAGGGGCTGACTTGCGCGACAGGAACATGTCTGTACTCGACTAGAGTCTCTAGCCCCTCTAGCCCCCTAAATTTAAACATGGTCCCGCGAAAATTCAGCGGTTTCGCATCCACGGCATTTGGATTGAGGCTCTATGCGGTCCAGGGCTTATAGTTTCATGGGGGTTAGGGATTCCTAGAGAGGTAGTGAAGGGCGTGGTCTTCTCGTGTTCCGGGTCGGATTAGGCGTTTGTATAGGGGCGCCCTGAGCTAAAGCAGGATGGTGAACCGTGAGTGTTGGTTTCAATGAAACCTACCTGCAGGCTGGCAGCACTAAACCCTAAACCACATTTCTTGGTGCGTCTTTCTGGCTTCGGGCATATGGTTCGAGATTAAATCTGCTTTTGCTCCGGTATGTGCTGAGCTTGCCGTTTACATCCCTGGGCTGTGATAGTGTTAGATTCGCTGATGGGCTCGGAATGCAACTCAATGGTTCGGAGCTTTCATGCTAAGCAGCGACAGCACTAGACTCTATACCCAAGTCAACAACCATCTAACTCTTAGAGTCCTAGAGCAAGGCTCTGGTTCCAGCAGGGGCGGAACACTTCCCTCTTTCCGAAGCCACGTCTTGCAATGGCTTCAAACACAAATCAATATTGCAGTGCTTCGAACACAGCTACAAAGCTCAAGGAATCCCGAACCACAAAAACCTTCAGGGGACGACCTTCGCACGATGAAGCAAAGAGTTTGATTCTCCATTCCACACCTTTGTAGGTCCCTGTGCTAGCAGCTGCTAGCACTTCTCTGGGGGTCGCTGTCACCGCTTGGCAAACTGCACATACCGGCAGCCGACAAAAAGAGGGTAGAAATGGGAACACAGTGCCCTCAACCCCCCTGAACTTGAGACCCAAAACACTAAACCTCCGCAGACCCTAAACCAAACAAGCTTTCGAGCTTTCAGGCAGAGGGCGGGGAGGCGAAGGGAAGCGTTGTCGGTTTTTGTTGATCATTGAACCTCTACGGGCTTAGAAGGGTTACGGTTCGGTTCAGGGACTACTTAGGGCTTAGGGAGTTTACGGTTTAGGGCGTGTTGAAAGGAAAACTCACCGTGATGAAGAGCACCCCGAATGCGAAGCCGAAGCTCCGTCAGTCGCAGGGCCGTGCTGCAACCCCAGCCAGTCGTAATCTCGAAATACCTTCAAGCATAGAGAAGGGTTTAAAGGTTAGGGCTCAGAGCGCTCAGGGTATCAGGGTACTAGGATATTCGGGTTTTTGACACTCACTACGGCACTAGGGTCCAGGGTCACAGGCCCTAGGGCCATGACAGCAGAACCCTTCTTAAACAGGATGCCTTAAGCTCACTTGAAGCTAATATAGGGGCCTTAATAATTAGAATAGGTGTATTTTATACTATACCCCCAAAATAGTATAGGTAACTAATAAGGCCCCTATTTTAGAGACTCAGCCCACCAACCCCACAGGGAAGCCCTCGAAAGCCGGAATATGAACTAAGGATGATTACTGCTGGGATTCCTTCTACTTTGCCTTAAATGCATGAGGAAAATGATGTTCCAACTTTGTAATCTACTTCTAAGCATTCCCTTCAGCACTGGCACAATGAGGGACTTGCGCTGCATTGAATTTAGCGATGTAGGGTCCCATGTCAGCGTCAGGGTTGAAGGACAGGGTCTGGAAAAAGGTCTGCATGTAGCTACGGCCGTATGCAGGGCCCTTGATAATTCAAACACGGGTTTTGTGGAGATATTGTCACATAGTTACAGATAGGGAACCATTAAGGAATAGTATTGCCAGCTATCCAGATTTTAGTATATGGGGGTTTCCGAAAATAGGGACCTTGATATAGTACCCTAAATAGTAGGATCCTTATTATAAGGACTTTCCCAGCTCATCGGCTCTGGCGTTTAGAGTTTGAGGTTTTGGGGTTTACACTCTCGCAACTCGGACTCGCCAGACGAGGTCTGTGTGTTCGGGATACTACTACTACCAGCCGGTGCACTTCACCTTCAGTTTTGGGGTTTAGGGTTTAAGGTCCCCAAGTTTCTAAGCCAGCTGCCAAAACCTCATCAAAACGCCAACAAGGCCCTGCTTCTGTGAAGCCCCTTGAGCACTAAGCATGGACTTTAGCTAATGTAGGAACCTGATTAAGAAACCTTGGGCCTTTATTAGGGTTCCTTATATGCATCCTACTATTTTCGTGTTATAGGCCCAGGGTTTCTTAATCAGGTTCCTACATTAGGGGAATGTCCACTCATCTACCGGGACCTAAAATGTTCAGTAGCGTGGTTCCCCAACTCCGGGCCCCCAACAGAGTTCCCCAAGCCCCAATGCTACGGTTTAGGGTTTAGGGGTTTAGGGTTTAGGGTTTAGGGTATGAACTAGAACCGACAAGGGATCCCAACCTGCGCGACCTCTGCATTAGTGCAGAGCTCATGAGTTGAACTTATTGGAAGCAGTCGAGAAGCATTGAGAGCCCAAGCACGTGTGATTAACTCAGGAATCGCAGATCAATTTTCTGTAAATGGATCGTATATTATTAAAGTGTATTACCCTAAACTCTCAACCCTCAATACCACCAGTTCCAACCCACCGAAGCTGCCTTCAACCCAAAACCGCTCCTTACTGCATGGTCATGAATTGAGCTCTGTGGATTCAGATAACTGCGCCTGGCATTGGTGTGGTTGTGGTTTCCACTCCTCAGCGCATTGCGAGAGCGCCCAACTACAAACAGCCAAACGTCGAACACCTGGGACCCTAAACCCTAAACTTAGCAGGTACTTATCAGGTATTCTCAGGTTCTTGCGTGGACAGGCTGGCATAGCCCCCCCCCCCCCCCNCCCCCCCCCCCCCCGCTTTATCCTGCACGAACAATTTGCCAAACACACATCAGTTTTTCAGGTTTATCCATTGTATCGTTATATCATCGTCCTTATCATCATGCTTCCCAACAATCTTCGAACAATCATCAAATCATCACGCACATGTCGGGAATCATGAAACTGGTGCTGGCCGGTCTCACAGAGAGGCCCGAGAGCCGTCTTCTTGAAATGCTTTCAGGAAAGTATCGAACTGACACTGGGCGGGCTCGGGGTGAGGATCCGGGAAAGCCCGAGAACCCTTCTTGGGATGTCTCAGGAAATATCAAAAAATCATCAAAAATAACCATCACCAAAAACATGGAAAAGTCATGGGTAGGCTCGCCCAGAGGTTCCTGGAAAGCCCCAGAGCCGTTTTCCGGGGATGTCTCAACGGTTTAGGGTTTATGGTTTAGGGAATCATCGAAACATCATCGCACTGGGCGGGCTCGGAGAGACTAGCTATTCAGGTTTCTACATATAGAACCCTACATAGAGCCCTTATAATTTCGGGTTCCTACGACTGAACGGCTTCTATGTTCTACAACAACCTGAAATGAGCCGTTAACAAGAGCATGAAGCTGCGAGGAAGCTTCCACGCTGCTGCGACGATCAGCGCAAAGGTCACGATGGCTGCGGCCAAAATCCTTGGAGCGGCTGCAGATGTTTTGGGATTTTGAACGGTATAAGGGGCTTGAAGAGGTTTTTGCAGCCTACCTGGCAAGGGACCACAAGGTTTGCCGGCTGTTGGGGATTAGTGGTTCAGGGTTCAGTCAAGGACAATGCACAAACGGAGTGGGGAGGACTGTATCAACCCTTGTGTCCCCGGAATCGGATACCCCAGAGACTCCAATATCCCTTAATTAAGGAATATACCCTAAATCATATCAGGGATCCTACTAAAACTTAAGATATATTCCTTAATTAAGGAATATTGGAGTCTCTGGGACATAGACCGCAAACCGAAAACCTTTTAACCCCAATCCCGACGTCGGGTGCCCAGCTTCTGCCGCGAATGGAAGGAGACCGGCAATAAGTTCATTGCCGCCGAGACGATGACCTCTGTGAGAAAACAAGTAGAAGTACCAGAAACAGAAAACCGCAGTAGCTGTCATCGCTAAAAATCCCAAGCAATGCCGTTTTTTTCACTGTCACTGTAGAGCAATCGCCGTCTCGAGCTCTCAACTAGGTGATGTGTGACCTTGCAACAATATAAGGACTGCGATGTCTGACATCCATCGATGGGTGGGTGTTACCAAAACTTCAAAGATTCCGACTGGCAGCGCCTGCTTGTGATACTCTTCGGCTCCCATCAAAACCCTCAGCCCCGAACACAAAAGGCCCCACGAGACCTGAGTCCCCAACCCTGCCCCTGAAGGCTTTCAAGCCCGAACGGCAAGGATTCACATGTAGAGGCCACCAGCCCAAAGCGTCGGGTTTAATCAACAGGGCTACAGATTGTGAGGGTATTGGACTGAAGCATATAAGTGGTTGTCAAAATTATGGTCCCTTTTTGGGTCCCTGTTAATACGGCACCTATTATTTAGGGTACCCAAAAAGGGACCATCATTTTGACAACTACCCATATAGTGCAGGGTTTACATGGCTGTAGCTGCTAGGCTTTCAACGGTTTTGACTCTTACACCCGCTCGCAAGCCGTAATATAGGGGCCTGAATATTTCGAATAGGGTTTTGGGGGGCCCATTTTGCTACAATTTCAGTTTTAATAAGGAGCCCTCAAGATAGTACAGAATGGTACCTAAACCCTAGACCTTGACTCTTACGCCCGCTGAAGGTCGTAACGACGCAAGTTCAAGCTCCTCAGAACACTCCGTCGCTGACTGAGCGACGACCATGAGCTCAGCAACCAGCAGCCTAAGTCTCGAGGGTGAGTACCCTATCCCAAACAAGGTTAACCTTTTCAATTATGGTAGGGTTATAGAAACCCCAAACGGTTAAAGGTTACCCACAAGGCTACTAAGTCAGTCTGAGTTCGAAGACGTGTGCCCTGGCTGTAGAGTTACAGGGTTCGGGCTTGACGGTCTTCATGAAATTTCATGAAAGTTTAGGACGTTCATGAGGATAATGGGGCTCAATGAACGTTCCACGTCGTGTTGTTTGCAGCTAAAACCTTGACTCTAGTTAGCTTTTCAGTGATTGAAAAGCAAACCATTCTCGTGCTTAACCAGTTTCTGATGCCCCTGACTCGTTTCTCTGAAGGGACCGGTAAATGGAGGTGTACGAGTACGAACTCCGCCTCCTCAATTTCTCACCCTAGAAAGAATTGGGCTGTCCCTAACGAAGGTCCGTGCAAGGGCTTGGGTCAAGGCTGGATTGGGAATACATGCCTGCGCTTTGATCGAACAGCTCTAGCATAAACCCGCAACCGGTATACTCTAAAGCACAACTCTCGAAGCCCTAACTCAGACATAGAGCTGAAAGCCCTAAAAACTCTAAGGGCCTAAAACTCAATGCCATAACTAAGTGTTTTTCTGCCTGATGGCCACTCGAAGAACCAGTCGATGCGCATGGAGTCGGTCTCTAACGCCTCGGAGGTGAGCGGTCTTTCACAAAATAAACGGGTTCTTCTGAGGGTCTATCGTCTAGAACCTGATATGTGGTTTAACCAGGTTCTGCCGGATGACAATAATAAGGAAATCTCCACGGCTTGGGGCCTGTGGTTTCAGGATTTTATGCTACTTATACGGACTCCAAATAATCCCCCCCCGCCCCCGCAGTGGGAGCTTCGAGTCTCCTTGAAAAGCCACAGCCAGCCCACCACCATAATACAGGGGCCTTAATAAATTAGAACTGGGGTATGGGGCCCATTATACTATGATTATAACAAGGGGCCCACAAGTAATGGTAACTGGTTAGGCCCCTTCATTAGCAACGCTGCACAAGTTCACCGGGAGTGGTACATGCCCGTGAGCCTGACCTTTGGTGTAAGGATTGCACTCAAGGGCTCAAAATCAACTCAGTATGCGGCCCCGGAAACCAGGCCTAGTGCTCCTTGAATGCCCCTTTTGTTTGAAGCAGGGCTCTGCAGCTATTCCTGCCCCTAAACCCTAAACCTGCCCTCCAATCTTGAGCTATGTTGAGCTCATGTCATGACGGGAGCCCGCAAAGGCTAATGATCGCTTGAAGCTCCTGGTGTCCAAAGGGCAGGGAGAGCAGCGAGCGTCATCAACATGTACCTCCGTTCCAAAACACTCAAAGATGCATTCTGCTGGTTCCGCAATCCTATAGTTTCCAGATTGTTCAAAATTTTGTTGCGATAAGCTGCCACAAAATGCGAGTGGGCCAAGACCGTGATAACGAGAAAAGAACAACATCATTAACAAAGCTTTATAAGCAAGCCTAGCAAGAGGGGAATGCAACGTAACACGGCATCTGTTGCTGCCTACAGCTGCCGATGTGCCACTGCGGCTGCTGATGTTGTGGCTGCTGCAATTGCTGCTGCTAGTTGTGTCGTTGTCGATGTTGCTGCTGCTGTTGCTATCTGTGTTTAAAAGCAACACCACCGGCAGCCGGAAAACGATACAAAATAGTAGCTTGTGTTACGTATAGTGCATAACACCATACCCCCCGAACTCTTCTTGGATTCACAGGTATTGTTGAGAGCTGGCTTGTGGCCATCATCCCTGCGCGACCCACCCCACCGATCTTGCTAAGCTACCAAGCCCTAAACCCTAAATGCCCTAACCCCATTCAAACTTGGCTGACTTCTGAACCCCTCCTAAAAGTTAAACTTTTAGCCTCCTTATTATAGTTCATATAGAAACCCAGAAAGTTAGAGTCCTAAGAGCCAGCCAAGCAAATCTTTCATTTCCTACACCTGCCCTCCCTAAACCACTAAACCCTAAACCCCTAAACCCTAAACCCCTAAACTTTTAAACCCTAAACCCCTAAACCCTAAACCCCTAAACCCCTAAACCCTAAACCCCTAAACCCCACCCGGAACCCGAAACCCAGGTCACAGTCCCAGGAGTCGGTCGACGCGGCCAGACCAGGTGGCCACCTGTGGTTGAGGTTCGGGGGCTTACTTGAAGGTTCATGCCTTTCAGGGCCCCTTTAAAGGGATCTATAGGGATTCTATAAGGGTATAGGGGTTAGGGTCTACTTGAAGGTTGATGGATAGTTATAAATGGAGCTCTAAGTCCCCTAGTATGGGTTGTAACTATAGCAGCCCTACTTATAACTCCACTTATAACTACCCATGAACCTTCAAGCACTTGAAGGCTCAGAGACCTTGAAACTGGCTAAGTCCTATGACTAACTGGCACACCCCGTACCCTCAAGGGCCTATCATGCTATCTAGGACCCTACAAAACTAGGTTTCTGAGTAACGCCTTTCATGCTAAGGGTGCCCTTGTTCATACTCTTCGGTTTTAATACGGGGACCCGAAAATCAAAAGGGCAAAAGGGTACTACTCAGGAACCCAGAGGAAAAGAACCCGGCATCTCAAGTGCAGCCGAAAGCACTCCGGCCGACGTATGGCCACTCAGCATGAAAAACCTCAGGCAAACTTAGCCTATCGACGCTCACACCCTCAACCTTAAACCTTAGATAAACCCCAAACCCTGCTCAGAGCAGTCAAAGCCTTAGAGTACATTATACTGTAGTATATTGTACACACACACATATATATATATAGAGAGAGTATGTTATATGATATGTATTACATTGTGCATGTATAAATATATATATATATATATGTATATGTACATATATATATATGTATACAGAGAAACAAATAAACCACTGTCTACATCTGTAACTATCTCTCTCGATATGTATATAATATAATTTGTCAGTATGTATGGCATCATACGCCATGCACAAACCCTGGGCTCAGCCAACACCTGTCACCTGCCGCATGTGTCCAGCTCCAGAACTGCTCTTCAGTTAAAATATCAAGCAAGCAAATGAACATTGACATTAATTGGGTTTCAGGGTTTTAGAGACTCCATGAACACCCGACATGCTGCGGTAGATAATAAGCGGCATCGCCGAGGAAAAAGTATCGAAACATGAATCTGGAAAGCCAAACAAGAGTGTCTTTACTAAGTTTCATAAGAGGGAACCAGGAGTCATCCCCTCACCCTTAACCCTAGACTCGTTTTCCAGGCCGGTAGATCTCTAAAATATACTGTTTCGGGGATTTTGGCACTGTGCACTTGCTGGGGGACAGGGGTTTAAAGGAGAGAAGGCTGGCGCTTTCAAGGGCGTTCCCTTGAGGGTTCCACCAGAATTTAGAAAAATGGTTTGTTTACAGTACGAAACCTTTCTTTGAGCTCTGTCTGTATCAAACTGATGATGAACATGATTGTTATTTGTAAGTATTCTGTATTACTGAAGCTTGGCTCCGACGATGCGCATCATCATGCACACCATACCCGACTGGTTCAAGGTCTGCAACCTGGTGCGGTCTGGAGCTGAGGGCTCTGGGCTAAGGGCTTTAGTTAGTCCTTGGCGCGGCGGGGTTCACGGGTTCACGGGAGTACAAACGTGCAGGTTAGGGGTTTGGGAGCTTAGGGTTAAGGGGCTAGGGTGCTTCTGGAATTTCGGCTTCAGGGTTTTAGCGAAACTGGGCTTCGTGCAATTCTCGATCCTGGAATCCATGCCACGACTGCTACAAATACAACTAATCCCTGCAAGCCCTAAACTGAGCATCCCAAACACAAGTTCTTGAAAACAACCTAGAGGTGTTTAAGTATTAAAACAGATTGAGCGGAGGAACCGCTAAACACCTGGATAACCCCACACCCAAAGGTGTAGCTTCAGGTATAGATGCATCTACGATAGTAGGTACTAGGTTTCGTTAAGCCTGGACTATCTGGCACTTCATGTGGAGACAGCCATGAAAACACAACGGCGCCAGTCTCTCGAGTCAAAAACAAACGCGAGAATTCTCCTAAGCTGCAGACCCGATACCCTGAACCGTAGAATTCTAAACCCCGACCTCAAGTCTCAAACCCGACATAATGACAACATCCTTAGAAGTTTAATCTTTATGACTTCTGACTGTTTAATTGTATATTCCTCTCCAAAGAAGCCCTTGTATGCCAACAACCAGTGCCGAGTCCGAGCGGCGGATGAATCCAAACGGACCAAATTTCTGTAGGAAAGCGACCTCTCGGGTCGGATGCGTAGTATACTTAGGGGCTGAGTACCCTAGCCCGAAAAAAGGTTAACCTTTTCAATTTTGGCAGGGTTTTATAAGCCCCAAAAGGGTTACAGGTTACCTAAGCTGCTAAGTATAGGAGCTTTTTGAGAGTTGAGTTTGGGCCACAAGCTGAGAGGTCCAACAACTGACGTGTTGCTGGAATGGACCTGGGAGGAGGATCTTGTTACGCCTCCCCAAGGGTCCATGTGCCCAAATAGCACATACTTTGGCCTTAAAGTAGTCCCTATTCTGGGCTTTTAAGTAACCAGGGGGCAAAAAGTATGAACTTTTATTTCATAAGGGTTCCTTTAAGAAAAAAAGTATTAAAGTATGGTACTCCAAAGCCCAGTATTTCGGTACATTGGGGCCAAAGTATACACTACTTGGGCACATGGAACCTGAGGGTCTTGTTGGCCAAAGTAAGTACAGGGTCCTTATGTATGTGCCATCTCTCTGGGCTGATTTACGACTTGGAGGTTTAAGACTTTGGGTTTACGGGTTAGGGTTTAGAGGTGAGGGTTTAGGTTTTTTTTAAAGCGCTCCTTTCTCGACCAGCAGATACGTTTGCTCGCCAAACATCCCCCTGGGGAGAGCAGGTGTGGCAAAGCCACGCAGCTGATCCCTGTAAACCAAAGGAACCCTAGGCCCCTAAACCCCTAAGCCCTAAAACCCGAAACCCCTAAATCCGAAGCCCAGCCCCTCAAACCTACCGTTACCTTCGGTTAGTAGGGAATGGAAGAATGGTAGTAATAGTGGTTATAATTGTACCCCATTCCTCCATTCCCTACTAACCAAAGGTAAGCAAAAGCACCTTCGAACCAATGCTTGGTGATCACTTGGAGGATCCCCAGTCCAAGCAGCCCTTCCTCCGGTTTGGCTTCGAGTTTAGTTTGGGTTTAGGGGCTTAGATGGGCTTAGGGTTTAGGGGTTTAGGGGCTTCAGGGTTGTGGGCTTATTGAGGATTGAGGGGTTCGGGGCTTTGGGGGTTTAGGGGCTCAAGAGTTCAAGGCATTTTGCTAAATAGGGCTTTTGGATTGGAGGTTCAAAGGTTGAGGGCTTCAGGGCTTAAGGACTTGGGGAGAAACGCTTAGTCTGCTTTGCGTTAAGGGAAGTTTAGGCGTTCGGGACAGCTTCAGCCAGGGGGAAGAAGGTCCTATACTGGGCTTAGTGGGTTGAGGGTATTTGCTTCTGAACATTGTCCATTACAGTAAGGGCTTTGATGAATGATGTATCAGCTTCTTACAATTTTGGATTCGGGGATGTCGTGTTTAGGGTATAGCATTCTGAATGTGCTGCATAACGTACTAAGGTTTGGGACAAGTGCGCGCATCCGAACATCTTTGTTTCTGTACAGTCACAAACCACACTGTGCGTATGCATGTGTTTTACAGACAGATGGACACACGTCGTCTCTTCGTTCACATCTGCATCTGTGTAACTATGCGATTGCTTAAAACGGTTTCGATCGTTGGTCTCATGAACCATTTCAGCGTGTAATGTAGGAACCTGATGAAGAAACCTTGGGCCTTGAATTAGGGTTCCTTATATATGAATCCTACTATTTTGGGGTTCTCGGCCCAGGGTTTCTTATTCAGGTTCCTACATTAGTCACACAGCCCTATCCTCTCTTGTGGGTGGGATGGTGACGACTGACTTCGCCGCATCTGAGTAGACCTTTCAACCCCCCGACCGCCGAAACCTGAACCCCCCAAGCCTCAACCTTACCTTCGGTTAGTAGGGAATGGAAGAATGGTAGTAACAGTAGTTATAATGGTACCCCATTCCTCCCTTCCCTACTAACCAAAGGTAAGCAACCCCAACATCTAAACTCAAGGCTTACATTTAAGGGGCACAGGAAACACGAGGAGTCATAGTTCCTGCTAGGAGGGTGAGACCAAACCGCGCCAGAAAATCGCGGAGGCTTGCGCAATGCTCATTCCGCGTGATCCCAGCTGTTTCGGCCCCAGAGCTCCAGAGCAAATGCGCTAGGCCCCACAGGTAAAGTATGGTAAAGTATACCTTGTCATTTGTGTAGCATACAGTGCTGCAGGGTAATAGTGTAAAGCATAGTATACAACAGGCGTATCAACAGCAGAAACGAAAGTGTGCTAGTAACTTCATGCGCCTTATGTTCGAATGATTTCGATTGTGTACTTTGGAGAACGTCTTCCTTTGCAGTCGAGTCCAAACAAAGGATGAGCACCAAGTGTGAATGCAGCACGCCGTGTCTGGCGGTTGCTTCCGAAAGCTGCATCGCACGAAGCCGATCCAGGTTTGCCCACTTTTGTCATCTTCATGACGATGGGGAAACATTTCGGCAGCCCTCAAGGGTTTTGACGCTCACACCCGGCAAAGGGTTTTGGCTTAAACCCTAACTACAAACCCGTAGAAATCAGAACCATACCCTAAAACTCGCCTCGGGAACTTCATTAGTTCAATAGCTTCGGAGTCTTGGGGAGTTTGCAAGTTCTCCAGCGACCAGAAAGCCGCACTCAGGGTTCAGCTTAGGGAAGCTTCTTCGGTTTGGGGTTGCGAGTTTAAGCCATTTGACTCAAACCTCGTGGGTCGGTCTTCGTGTCACGGTTCGCAGCCGTTTTTGTGCATAGGTACCGCTTCCAGGAGGGTTTTGGTGTTGAGGATGCATTCCTACCAAAGTTACTGCTGCGCTTTATGCGGCAAGTACTAGTAAGCCCTACACACGCCGCCCCGGTTTAGGGTTCAGTGGTTCAGGGCTATCCCAAATTGATTGTGTCCCGCTGCCTTCAGTTGCTGCTCCACTGCCTCGCGAGCATTGGCCTCTCGCAGGCCTTAGCTGCTGCAGATGGATCGAAACTCTATACTGGGAGGTTCATGGGTAGTTATAAGGGTTCCTTTAAGGGTCCCTTTAAAGGGATCTACGGGGATTCTATAAGGGTATAGGGTTTAGGGACTGCTTGGAGGTTCATGGGTAGTTATAAGTAGGGTAACTATGTAGTTATAACCCATATTAGGGGACTTATAACCCCACTTGTAACTACCCATCAACCTCCAAGTAGACCCGGCTTGCGCCAGGACTTCTGTAGTAGACCCCTGAAAAGTGAAGCCCACATCCCATTGCGGCGGTTGAACGAAGTGGGTTTATGAATCAGGGTCTAGATTGAGGACAAGTCGTGTTTGAGGTTAAACCGTGTGGAGAAGGGTCGCAATCGCATCTCAGAGTCTGACAAAGAAAAGAACTATAATCTTAATGCGTCGTAGAGCTGCGCTAGAGCTACACCGACTTGGAACAAGGAGTAGCCTTCACGAATTCAGGCGAGCACAGTCCGACCGACGCCACCAAATCATTATCTTGGCGGGTGTCCACAATACCTAGGTTTCTGTCTATAACTCGTTTAAAACTTATAATAAGGGTACCCTTTTTCCGACTATTCTGTTTTAAGAAGGGGACCCTCAAATGAAAAGGGCAAAAGGGCACTACTCAGGAAACCCTAAACCCTCAACCGTAGGAACCTAAATACAATGGAACCGCCTCCGACTTCGAATGTCGTTGCGTGTTTGGCCCATCCACTCAGCATCAGGTTTTAAAAGGACCCTTACAGCAACCCTCAAAGCCTTAATTGAGCTCCTAAGAAAACAAAATATAGCACCCTGCATTTAAATCCTTGCAGGACCTTAAACCCTAAACCCACCAGAATATTCTAGGAACTCTTGAAGGAATCCTGACAAAGCCCCGTTACACATTCCTTGAAAAGCGCCGTAAGCCCTAAACCTTAAACCCTAAGCCATAAACCTTATATAAACCCTAGCTATACCGATCCATTGAAAAAGCCCTATTCAAGGAGCCCTACAAACCTTGCAGGAAGCCTAAACCCTAAGCAATAAACAAAGCCTAAACCATCCTAAACCCTGAAGCCCTTTTGCCTACAACCCTAAACTCTCCTAAACCCTAAACCATCCTAAACCCCGAGCCCTAACACGTCCTACACGCTAAACCCTAAACCATCCTAAACCCTAACACGTCCTAAACGCTAAACGCTAAACCCTAAAACATCCTAAACCCTAAACCCTAACACGTCCTAAACGCTAAACCCTAAAACATCCTAAACCCTAAACCCTAACACGTCCTACATGCTGAACGCTAAACCCTAAAACATCCTAAACCCTAAACCCTACCTAGACCCCCCAACTACCCTCTAATATACCCCAAACACCAACTATTAAGGGCCATTAGGGCTCCATTAAAGGGCCCTTGGGGGGTCCTGGTAAACCCCAAAAAATATTAAGACCCCTATACTATACTACCCTTATAGTATTCCTTATAGTAACCCTTAGACCCTAAACATCCCTAAACCCTAAACCCCCCTAAACCCAGAACCCTAAACCAAACGTTCCTCTAACGCCCCATCCAAGACAGCGAAGCGTCGGCCCAAAGAGTCGCGGACGACGGCCAAACGGGCCGGGAGAGGCGACTCCTGGCGTTAGCATCGAGTTCCTTTAAGTGTAGGGCTTATAGAGTTCCTTTAAGGGTGTAGGGCTTATAGAGTTCCTTTGTGGGTGTAGGGTTTATGGAGTTCCTTTAAGGGTGTAGGGCTTATAGAACTCCTTTAAGGGTGTAGGGTTTATAGAGTTCCTTTAAGGGTGTAAGTGTAGGGCTTATAGAGTTCCTTTAAGGGTGTAAGGCTTATAGAATTCCTTTAAGAGTGTAGGGTTTAAGGTTTAAGATGCTTTTAAGGGTGCAGGGCTTATAGAGTTCCTTTAACGGTGTAGGGTTTAGGGTGTAAGGTTTATAGGGTTCATTTAAGTCGCATGCCGAACAAAAACACCGTCGGCTTGCGGTCACTGAAGGCCTTCCGGATCTTTTCCCAGGCCTTCAATGTCTGCTCAACCTTCACCTTGTCCTTAACCCTAAACCCTAAACCCTAAACCGTATTAGGGACTGGAACTTTGCCATCATCTCTGCACGCTTGGCTGGCGGATGCTTGTCGGGATGAATCTCGCGTCCCTTTGCCCGGAAAGCCTGGTTCACCCTTGCAGGCCACTTCGTCACCTCCATGGCATAACCCTAAGGGTCCGAGTACCTAATAATCATATACTCTCCTAAATATTGAGCTACATAACTACTATCCTAAACCTAAACCCTAAACTTTTGGACCCTTAGGGTAAAGCTCGAACCAATCCGGTCCAGGCCCAGGCTGTCCGCGCAGAAGCTGCACGTTTTGCTCTCATGAAGGGGACAGCGGATTCAGCCACGCTCAGGAGCATGGCCCGCGTGAGCCAGCAAATGGAGCTTGAAAGCTCCTGCTTGATCTGGTATGAGAGACTTTCATCCTTTTCCAATCCAGGAGACTTGCCGTCTAGGGGTGGCCTCGCTCAGGCCTGTCTCGACTTCGGCTGCTGAAGCTTTTGTGCTGCCCGACGTCTCGAACCTGACAGCCTTGTTTGCTCAGGCCTTCGAACGAACCTTGGGCTGAGCTGTGAACGCGCTGCCACTCGGGGGCAACCTACAAGCGCGAAACCAGCCACCTGAGTCAAAACAATCGTCCCCTGTGCGGCATATTTCGGATTGGACTGAATATTTCATTTTTTATATGGATATACATCCTCCTGGAAAATAATTAGGAGAGCAAGATATATTGAGTGTCAACAACTTTGCTGTGAGCAAGATGTTCCCTAATAAGACGAAAGCGTGCATTTTTATGCTGGCCTTGTCTTTTGGGGAATAGGCGTTAGAATAGAGTTCCTTTTAAGGGTTTAGGGTTTAAGGTTTTGTTTTTGTTTGCCTCTTTTCCTCCTGCCAAGTAAGGTTTAGGGTTCAGGGCTTCAGGGTTTACGGCTTTACGGTCTAAAGTTACTGTGAGGGTTCCTGCCAAAAAGGTTGCTCGTCAGAAGGGTTTAACGGCTTCCGTTTCAAGGGGTTGCTATAAGGGTTGTTAGAAGAGTGTAACAATGGGGCCTTCCCAATTAGACTAGGGTTTTGGGGTACGATACATAATTAAAGGAAGGAGCCACCAAAATAGTTTTGGTAATTATTTTAACTCGTCTATCACAGGTCTTAGGGTTTCTTTTAAGGGAATCTTTGTAAAGAGTTCATGGTAAGGGTACTCTTAAGGCAGGGATCACTGTTGAGGGGGCTTTAGGGTATCTGTTAAGGATTCCTGTAAGGGTTTATATAGGGTTTAGGGTTATAGGGTTATAGGTTGTAGGCTTTAGGTCTTTAAGGGTTCCTTCAATCTTACCAGCTGTGTTCGACACCCCCTAGAAGTCTTGATCCTTGTCCCTAAAGCCTCGGGTGTGGGATTGACAATGCAACCTCACACCCCGAAGCCCTGAAACTCTACAAACCTCGAAAACCTATACCCTTAACCTCAGCCCTAGTTCCTACACTTCCTACACACTGACTCTAAAGCAAAACCGAGGCTAAACCCCTATACACATAGGGTTCAGGGTTTAGGAAACACCAACCAAGTTAACTATCGCGGTCACGAACTTGTAGAAGCGACCGCTCTGGTCCTTCCACCCACCAGGCACGTAATGTAGGGGCCTGAATACTTAGAATTAATTAGAATAGGGTTTTGGGGGTTCCTTATTGTAATTTTAGTGTAATACACCCCAAACCCTATTCTAATTACTAAGGCCCCTATATCACTCGCCTTTGACTTTCGTCTCCTGCTGTCGCTCCACTGACTGAAACTCTTCTACAAACCTATATTATAAACAGTCTTCGAAATCCAACTAACCTCCCACAACAAAGTCCGCACCCCCTAAATCCCAACTCCTATTGCACCTGGACTTGATGGATTCCCCTGGCAACCCCTAAACCCTACATCCTAAACCCAAGAAGCCCGCTTACCCCAAAGCCTTGAAGCACAAAAGCCCGACAAACCCTAAACCGAAAAAAAAACCTAAAAACACCTTGACAAGCCCTGAAAACTCGGCCTCAAAGCTGCCGCTCTTGGCGTTGAACCTTCGGTGCGCTTTGGTTTTGGGGTTGGGGTTTAGGGTTCCTTTAAGTCTTCCTTTCAGGGTCCCCCCAAGGGTTTTGTAAAGTGTCCCTGTAAGGGTTCCCTTACGGGTTCCAAAAGTATTTTCGGGTTCTGTAAGAAGGGCTTGAGGGTTTCGGGTGAACCCAGGCAAGGATTGCCTAACTTAGGGGTTAGGGTCGGGCTTAAGGATCATAGGCTGAGGGGTTTTGGGCGTAGGGTATAGGTTCCAGGAATTCTGTGACTATGAGGGCTCGGTCAGAACAAGGGTCTACAGATTGTGGTCTTATAAGAGCTTTGTAGGTTTAGCAAGGCTTTAGGCTTCAAGGTTTAGACATGTTTGGAATGTTAAGGCTTGGAGGTCTGAGTTGAGGATGTGGCAGTGGTAGGGTGGTTCACGACAATATTGATGCTAAGTAATGAGGGAAGTTAATTGTTAACGTATGGAGAAATGTAAACGCCACCCATGCTTTCCGAACTATCCACATTTCAGGGCTAGCGAATCCCTGATAAGCCTTTCGGCTTCAGTAAAGATGATGCAAGTTAGCACTAATTACAACCCCACTTGGAGGTTCATAAGTAGTTCTTCTAAGTGAGGTTATTTATAAGTGGGGTAACTATAGTTATAACATGGTATAACCATACCAGGGGACTTATAACTCCATGTAATGCTACCCTTGCAGACCCTTAGCCCCAGCCTCTGCACTTTGAGCCCATGCGCGAAACATCATGTAATTGCAGCAACAATGGCAGCAGTACCAATACTTTCTCAGATCCTGCATCCCCAGTGCCAACACTTACTTAGTAATGCAATCAAAGTCACACTATGGGCAACAGCACCCAAAGCAATAAGAATACTTATTCTTCATCTTCACCAACATCAACACCTCCATCGCAACCTACTACCACATACAATTTTCATGACCCTGCGCTCTCGTCGTAGTAAAAAGGCTAAACTAGAACCCAAAACGTAGACCCTAAACCCTAAACTGAACCTGTCACCCAAAGTCCTAGGTTCCAAAAACCCAATGTAAGTCCTAACCTCAAGCTCCGAAACCCTCAACTCTTGAACCTTCTTACCAGTCTGAGGGGCTTTCCAATTATGGCAGGATTATAGAAACCCCAAAAGGTTAAAGGTTACCTGCTCAGCTGCTTGCCAGTCTTCATGACACTCCCCAAACCTAAATCCCCAACCCTAAACCCGAAAGCCTAAAACCTAAACCCCATAGCCTAAACCCTCAACCCTATAACCTAAACCCTAAAACCCTCAACCCTAAACCCTCCCTGCGGCCCGGGGAGCTCGAATACGCCAGGGCCCTGCCGCTCCAGGAGATCTCCGAGCTCGAGCCTGGTCGGTGAATTATACATCTATTAGTAATTAGAATATATGATGCAGGGCTGCCACACCCCCCCTCCCCCCGCCCACCCCATGGTATCCCCCCTTGCCTGTCATGTGGGTAGTTGTCTTGTTTGGCCTTGTTGCTTTCCCCGTCTCGTCTTGTTTGGCCTCGTCCCCTCCCCCCCTGTGGAGTGGGGCCTGTGGTCGTTTTGGTTGGTATGGTTGCTGCCGCTTGTTAGCAGTAATGTCATCGTTACGTGCTCGTTACCATACAAAATATGATGTTGCTCTTTTCTCCTTGCAAACGGTGCCCCTGTCCCTGCTCTGATGCGG
>BGNK01003360.1:4006-39039 GCA_003297005.1 Symbiodinium sp. clade A Y106 | reverse complement strand
ACGATAAGGGGGGGGGGGGGGGAACCAGCGCCCGAACCGGGATCACATATGTAGAGCTTTGGGGTACAATATGGTATAATTGTGGTATTAGAGTAGACCCATTAGTAATTAGAAAATATATGTTGTGGTATTAGTAATGAGAATATATGTAGTTTTAGGGTAAGGTTAGGCTAAGAATGCGGGGCGTGTTGGTGTATATATGCTATAGGGAGATGATAAAGATTCTTATGTTAGATGGTTCAGGGGTCAGCAGACAGGGCTTTGGGACACAAGGTTGGAAACTGGCAAAACTTCAGGTGTGAGGCTAGAGGGTTGAAGCCTTCTTGATGGTGTTGTGGTTCTCGGGCTTGTGGTTGAGGACTTTACGGCCATGCATTCTGCCGTGAGCGAGGCGGAATCCCCACTTCAGGTCAATACCTAGGGTGTTAGGCTGTAGGTTCGTGCAACTCGCAGGTTTAGGAGAGATCCGGGAATGGCCAAGATCATATTTGACCTGTATGGTGAAGGGCAGCAGAGGGCTGATAACCCAGCTCATGAGTACGCATGAGCTCTTCGCCACAAGTCTGCAATCGTGTTTAATACCAATTGTTACAAATGTTGTTGTTAACAATTTAATACTGGCGCGATTTTCCACAAGGAAAGAGGAAACAAGTCCGCGAGACTGCAACTTGCACATGTGTGACTTCTCTTCTTTGTGTCTGATGATGCACCGCCAGTGTGAACACACAGCTTGCCAACCGGCAGAGGCCAGCAGGACCTGTTCGTCCAGCCAATCCAAGCCGCATGTGGTGTTTTCGCCACACGCCCAACATTTTCCGGTCGGGATCTCGCGCGTAAGCGGTCAACGAATTCCCCGAGGCATCTCTCTCTGCCAAGCATCGAATGACTCAGTTGCTCTAAGGGTGACCATAGGCGAATTCTTTCACATGCAGCCGTGAGCCGACCTTCAGCACGGGCTTGTGGTTGAACGGCTTCTGCGCTCCCCTCAAAAGCCCGGACTGGTGACGGGTCAGCCACCCCCTCCATTTAACCTGGAGGTGCCGTGCCAGGTCCCTGCCGGTGCGCATCTCACCCATACAGAAGGCCGGCCCACGAATTAGCTCTTTCGACCCTTCCTCGTAGGCCTCCCAAAAGCGTACCATCGCGTGGTAGGCGAAGGGTCGCACCTTGAAGGTCTTGCTCAGACCTTCAGGGAACGAGCAGTGGGGAAAAGAATAAGAAACCGGAGCTGCACCTAGCAGAAAGCAGAAAAACCTAAGCCCCCGAGTCCCGGAAGCTTAATGAAGCCGTCTACGTATCTGAACGAAACCCAAAAGCTATTCTCCCAACCGCCTTCTGCACGGCAACGGACGGTCCGGCGCCAGCGGTTTTTCTGGAGATCGCACAGGTGAAATCTGACTACTGCAAGGTTTACTACTGGTGCGCAAGTTTAACCGCTCCGTAGCAAACTGATCAACATCAGTCTGCTGCCCCCATGAACTCTTGCGTTCGATGCTTGACTGCTTGATACTGGCTGGGTCTTTGAGGTTACAAAGCAACCCAGAAACCTTCCATGGTAGGTTCTGTTTAACAGGCAGCAACACCATCAGGTCACGCCCATTGGACGGCTGCAGGATTTGGAGTCAACACCACATACCACATTCCCATGTCTACGCCTACAGCTCAGGCAACAAAACAGAAGCGAATTCCGCTCATGCAGCCCACCGGGGAGATGAATGCACAGTGTGGCTGTGGCATTTGGATTGCTGCGCTTGCGTCTCTGTATGCACTGGCACAGCATAGGTCCGGTCCTGTCGACATGGACCTCTGAACACACACCATGGCACTCTCCCGCCTAGATTTGCAATTCCGGACAATCAATGCCACAGCTAATACCTAATTCGGCCTCCAATCGGAGCCCAATCTTGGAATGATGATTTTTTAAACACCTCGTAACGGTCTGAGCTTTTATCTGTTCGGGCAAAACTCCCTCATGCAGTCGTTGGGAGTGATTCCGCGGCTGTCCCGCTGCAAGGGGTCTGCGCCGAAGTGGAGGAGCAAACGAACCATGTGCCAGTCTCTCTCCTTTGCTGCGAGATGAAGTGCATATAGGTTCGGTATAGACCACAAAACGACGTTTTAGCCACATTGACATCGAAGCTGTCACCACGAATGCCGTGACGTTGCAGGAACTTGTCCACTTGAGTCCAGGTCCTGGCCTTATGCAGATTAGACTGCTGCACCCGGACCTTTTGATACCTTTCGCTCCTTTCTTGCTTCTGTTTCGCTTCCCACCCTGCCACCTGGTCTGCGCTGCATTGTTGGAACGTCTGGTTAGGCAACGCCATGAGGAGAAGTGTCGCTACACCAGCTTGAGCCAACATGTCGCTTGCCAAATGTTTCAGTGTGTAGCGAAAAGCTTCGCTGGAGTATAAACGAGGTGGTGCTGGATGTTGAAACACTGACGTACACAGACCATCTAGACCTAGCGCGCAGTCGCAACATTAGACTCAATTTTCAGGGATTTTTTGGCACCATAAACAGAGTTGTCCGGGTGCCGTTCCAGCCCAGAAAGTACTTGAAGCGTGCCCCTTTCCCGGTCCATGGTGTGTGCCCTTCAGGGTTCTGGGTATGGGGCTTAGCCGGCATTTCGTACAGTATGCTCAAGCTCGACCATGCTTATTCTTAACTACTTTTTGGATGAGATTCCTCACCCATCAACCCTTTGTTGGGTATACGCATGCTGCAATCTTCTGGGTCCGCGCCGTACGCGTTATGGAAGCCCTCCGTAAGCCTCAATGCCGCTATACGAACTCAGGCACAGCAGTTCTTCAGCCCTCCTCCCAAGCCGTAAACCCTTTTTGAGCAGAGGCTGCGGTGCACATTGCACCCTAAACCCCAAATCCCCTCAAGCCCAAGCGCTCCTCTTCGCCAATCCAGCTCGGATGAACTTCTTGGTGGCAGTGGTCGGCAACATGCTCCGGGGGAGGTACACAAAGACCTGCCAACGAGGGGTGCCTGGGTAGGGACCTGAAAGCCTCAACACTTATGCGCTTAGAAAAGAAAGGTTTTCTAAGCACACAGATACCTGGTGTTCAGGGATTTTGCATTCGCACAAAGAGTTGCACAAATTCTCCACCCCTCAAGCTACAGGGCTCGACTATTCTATCTCCGTTCCCAGACCTAGAGCCTGGCTTGCTTCGCTTATTGTCTTATCCATCTGAGACTCCTCCGTCCTGAATCCTGGCCGATCTGAAGGTCCCCTAAACCCTAAACTGGCTGATCCGACGAGGGGGGTCGCGGGTACTTGGTCAATTTCGGTGCCTTGATCTCCGTGTGTTTCTATGATTGGCTCTAAACAGAAACGTCAGACATGTTCCCGGGTCGGCTTAAGATGAGTTTGCACTCACTACGCACTGCAGAGACCAAACTGCCAAGAGGCTCCAAAAACCCTTTCCATCGAGGAATGTACCTCGCACCTCTTCTCTATTTGGGCATTATATTCCTTATATGACTCGAAAGGCTTACCTTTAGTTCCTCTAGGACATTCGAAAGTAGGTCTTTACGCTTCTGTGGCCCCAATTTTTTCGATCCTTTCACAAAGCCCCGGCAGGTTGACGAAACTTGCTTTGAGGACTTCCCAACACCCCTAAGCCCAACGATCCATGAAACGAGAAACTTTCATTGCCTGGGGGGAAGCCGAAAACGGACTCGGGGACCCTTTGTTTCGGCAAATGCCCACATGGAACCCCAATGAAGCTAACCCGGCGACACTGCAACAGTAATACTGGAGTCCTGAACCCTAAACTCTAAATGGGAGTTTCCGAAAATTAGGGGTACCTTATTTTGGGGTCCTTATAATAAGGATCCTACTAATTAGTCAACTACCAAATAACTAATCCTAAAGCTGTCAACATTAAACCCAAAACCCAAACCCGAGACCCTAAACACTTGCCTTCAACCTAGACCCCCCAACTACCCTCTAATATACCCCAAATACCCACTATTAAGGGCCATTAGGGCTCCATTAAAGGGCCCTTTAAGGGGGTCCTGGAAAGATCCTTCAACCTGAAGCCTTTGACTTCAAGACCACAGTTATTTGACCCTAGGTCCGATATTCGCTTGCAAGATACCTCAAGACGGTTTAGGGTTTAGGGCCTTTCTGCGTAAAACCCTGAACCCGATCGATGAATCCCTTAAATAAGGAGCCTGAAATACTCAAAACCCTCTTGGGAACTCTTGTGAGGCCTCGGGCCGCATTACTTCGGACAGCTGCTTGCTCGAGTGGTCCAGGATGGCCTGTTTCAGCAACTTAAAGGCTCTTGACTCAGTTTCGGGCTTCGGGTTTCGGCGCTCACACTCGGACAGTCCAGGCGAGGCATGTGGTTCGAAGTCTGATGAGTGAAACAGTTCTATGGGAACAGTCTTAGGGTTTAGGGGTTTAGGCTTGAAGGAAGGATTTGGGGTTGGGGTGGGGGGGGGGGGGAANGGGGGGGGGAAATTCAGCTTCGGGGTTTCAGGTGCTCCAGGAATCAGGGGTAGCAGCGGTTTAGCAGGCTCTTATAGGTTCCGGGTGTTGGATTGGGATGAACGTCGTAGGGTCTTGTAGGTTGCAGGTATAAAAGCTTGCGGATCATGGTCCTAGAGGCTCTTGGTGGGCACCTGCATTTTGGCGCTTGGTGGAGGGGTGAGGGGCTTCAAGCTTGGTCTAAGGTTCAAGGGTTTCGGGGTTTCGGGTTTCAGGGTTCACGGATTAAGGGCCTCTGGTTTCGGTGACCTTCGTGCTCGTCGGAATGCAGGCTGCCTTAAAGGTGCCCCTCGCAGGCTTACACGATTACGCTCCTAAACCTGCCAACATCCCTAAAATTTCAGCACCCTAAACCCTAAACCCTAAGCAGAGATGGGCACCCTGGTAGGGACATAAGGGATCCCCCGCCTGCAGAAACCCCATGTCTCAGCCTCTCAAACTCCGTTTCAGGCCATCAACCTTCACCCCCCGAAGTGCTAAACTGTGGAAATTTCAAAAAAAACCTGTAAGCCTAGGGATCTAAGGACTCATATATTAAGGCTTTTGGGCCCAAAGACCATACTACATAAGGCTTTTGGGCTATTTTGATCCCTAGGGTAAGCTAGAAGAAGACCTTTGTGCTTGCTCTGCGGACCCCTCATCTCACTGACCCCGCTTGCGTTAAGATGACCTCGCATAGTCCCTATTTGGGGTGAAACAAGGGTCCACCATTGGGGCCTTAAGCGATCCGAACAGAAGTTTGGACCGGCGGGGTATATTTGTAGAGTACAGACAGAAATGATCTGTATTCGGGCTTCCATATCAAACCTAAACCCTGAAACCTTAAACCCTATAAACCCTAATTAAACTCATGTGAGGAAGCTGGTCGGTTCTGCTAGCGGTGAAAACCCACACTCAAGGCGGAGTTTCCGTTCGCACCTTCGGTGGCACGTCTTCTGGTCGCAGACCATCCTCCACTTAAGCATTTATAGACCTTGTTGACTAGTTTAGGGTTTAGGGGATGATGCTGCAGAGTTTAGATAGAGCCTAGTGGTTTGGGGGTCTGGCGTCATGGGCAAGCAACTGCCAGCCACAAGCTCTGTGCCCCAGTGCTTGAGTATATAACTGAACCTTTCGCGTATGCTTACAAGGCCAAAGAGCCCAAGTTCAATCTGTGTCACAGGCAGAATGTCCACAGCTACAGTACACATAACATAATTTAGCTTGCAACCTACTTGCTGCTTACCACAAGTCGTGGACCATGTCCACCAGACCTACACCACCAAACACCACCCAGGTTACCGGGAACCACCAAAATCAGAATTGTACTCCCGTAAAGGTTGTGGTTTCGGGGTTTCTTATCACTGAGTGTTCATAAGGGTACGTCCGGGGCGTGGATTCCTGGAGAACCCACTGTAGAACCCTAAACCAGCCCAGGTAAAACCCTGAAGAAAACACAAAACCTCTAAACTGTAGTAATCCCTTAAGATCAAAAAGCTGCAACCCTAGCGATGAAGAAACCCTTGTAAAATCCTGAAGTCCGTTTACAACCTATAAACCCCTACCTGTATAAAATCACTAAAACACGGACACCCTTCTAGACCCCTTCTAAAGATCGACGACGGAGCTGTCCTCGAGTGCCACGGCGACGGCAATGCACTCGCCAAGGGCCTGGCGACCCAAAGCATTCCTACAAGCCTGAAAAATGTGTTTTTTGCTTAGGGGCTTAGTACTAGCCCCAAAAAAGTTAACCTTTTCAATTATCGTAGGATTATAGAAACCTTAGCAAGGACGAGCCCACATTGCGCGGGTTTGAGGTTTAGGGTTTCGGGGTTTGGGGTGGCGGCAGCTCAGGTCAAGATGTGGCCTCTAGTCCTGGCAAACTGACAACTCCGACTTCCTTCCTCAATCTCTTCCGGCCTTAAAACCTACCTGGACCCAAATAACCTAAAAGGGTGGGCTCCCTAATATGATTTCGTCATCCTTAAAAAAAGTAGGTTATTTGGGGTTATATAAGGTAATTCCAAGCTTGAATCTCCAAACTCTGAAACCCGGGACCTTCAGGCCTTATCTCTACACCCCAAAACCCGCCCTAAACCTCGAATCCTATAAGGGTTTAGGGCTCAGGGTTATAAGAACTTGAACCGCAAAGCCTAAGTCCCAAACTTCAACCAAAAGGCCCTCAACCCAAGGCCCTAAGCCCAAGACGAAGGACCTGGTGAGGAGCCGCGAAGCAGACTGCGACATCGACGCCCGGAGTCGATGTCTGAGAAGGCTTGGGGTTTGGTGATGTAACCGACCTTCTTGTTGAAGGTTATTGCTACAGATACAGCAGGAAATACGAAGGAACACGACTGCTAGTTTCAAGCTCCTATCAAGCTTGGGTGTACGAGGGTTTGGCAGTCACGGTTTGGAAGCAAATGTGCGTTTCCGAAAATTAGGGGGTACCCTATTTTGGGGTCCTTATAATAAGGATCCTACTATTTAGGGTACTTCATTAAGGTCACCTAGTTTCGGGAACTCCCAAAATGCGGCTGAGGAGCCAAGGCAGGTTCAACTTCGTGTGGGTTGATGGTCTCGCCGCCACCTGGGGAGTTAGTCTGGGCTTCTGCTGGATTTAGCAGGAGAACTGCAAACCGCAACCGTGGCCTTAAGTACAGGTAGCACGGTTCAGGGTTCAGATGGGTTCAGTAAGTTTGTTGGTGCAGTTGGAGCATTCGGGAGCCTTTCTTACACAGATCGCGGATGGCCTGTCGGACCGATAGCGAACTGCTCGTATTTTGATCAAGAGAGGTACGATAAGGAATGATGTCCATCGCTAGGCCCGCTAGGCGCTTTTGCAACTCAAATTGCGACGAGGCCTGATCATACTGTTTGGCCATGTTGCGCTCCACAGCCCGGCTACGAGGAGGGGGAGGAAGAAATTGTGCCGTTACATTGGACCATCGATCTCGCCAGTCGGTGGTGGTAACCAGATCCTTCTATGTGGACGCTTTCGCGCACTGCACCGCTGACAGACTGAAATTGACATCAACAAGTTAGCTCCAAGGATCCTTCTAGTGACTGCCTGATGCGCCTGTAAACTAGCCCATTAGTCTTCGGGTGCACCGGTTCGCAAACCTACTGTTGCGCTTCTGCCAAGTGTTTGTGCCTGTTGAGCCACTACGGCACTATGCCTGTGCTAGAATACAGGTTCAGTCCTGGAACAGCCAAGCCAACCCTCTCTCAAAATGACCCCCCACAAAAATCATCCTAAACCCACAACCCTCCAGCACTCCGTACCCTCCTACACCCCAAACCCTACACCTCAAATCAGTACAAATCCTAGACTTAGCAAACACTTCAACTAAGGACCACCGACCTTTTACCCACCATCCTCCCAAGCCTACAAGCCCCTCAATCCCAAGCCCCGAATCGCCGAACTTCAAACCCTGTCGAGCCCAAACACCAGGTCTGAAGCTTTAAAGCTTAAATCCCAGAACCGCTTGCGAGTCCCCAAACCCCAAACTCACGCAGTTATCTGTAGCCCAGAAGACAAGCCCATATCTTGCGGCGCCTTTTGCAATAACCCCCAACATGCTGAGCAAGCTCCGAAGCTGGTGAATCTTCGACACCAAGAGCGCTGAGGATCAGTACTGATAGTGAATATTCAGGATTGTAAACTCAGGCCGTACCGTAAGGGTCCAAGTACCTAGCTGAACCCGAATGCATAATTATTGGGTGCTTTAGACAAATGGTGTATCATATACAATAGTTACTATAACTGAATTAAACACCCCCGCGGAATTGAACTGATTGCTATGTTCAGGATTATTTTATTCAGGCCTTAGATGATCAGGCTGAGGTCAGATCGGTTGATCATCTCTTTGCAGCGGCCGGTGAGGTAAAGCCATCCGTCTTGATCCTCAGGTTTTAGGGTCTAGGCGCTTCTCCAAGGATACCTGGTACAGTCGGATATAGGTGCGTTCAAGAATAGGGAATCTCCGAAAATTAGGGGGGGTACCTTATTTTCGGGTCCTTATAAAAGGATCCTACCATTTAGGGTACTATATGAGGGTCCCCTATTTTCGGAAACTCCCAATAGGGTCTGGTGTTGCACTATAGCGTACTTACAGCTTGAACCCTCATACAATATCTCATTCTGATATCACAACCAAAAGATCGCATCATCCATATTGAGATCGCAAGCTTAGCCTTACACTAACCCTGCAGGATCTCACCAGTGCGGGGTTGATCCTCGGTTTTCGGGGCTTTGGGCTCTGATTGTAAGGATAACGTCTCGTTTCGCATCAAAATTTGCGGATGAAACCCTTTTTAAGCATGGACTTGGAGTGTATGCCGGCAGCGAAGCTCTAGGCAGAGCCTTCCTGAGTCACCTTAGGAGACGGATGAAACCCTAAACCCTAAACGGTTCATCCTCGGCCCTGACGCTTCACTAAAGCCCCAAAACCCCAAACCGCCCCAACTACTACAGTCTTATATAGTTATATGGGAGCAACTTTCCGACTATCTTCCTTGCAGTGCAGCCGGAGGTCCATGTGGCCCAAATCACCTCAGCATCCGGCGGTTTCTAACCGTACAACCCTAACGAACCATAAAGCTGTTTCCGAAAAAGAAACTACATTGGAGAGCATGGGTATGGAAACCCTCAAAACACCAGAAAAGAACCCTTCAAGCACGCTTGAACGTCTACATCCTCAAACAAACGCTTGCACTAGCCTAGTATGTGTCAGAGTAGTATGTACCCTAAAAGCGTTTTTGAACCGAGAATCTTGTTTCTAGCTGGCCACGCAGACATAAACTCTAAACCACTCGGAGTTTAGCCTCGGATTATGAAACCCTGGCCCTACAACCCCAAAAGATTGGGATTCATACACAAAGAAACCTAATAAAGACCCAGGGTTTCTTGGATTACCAGGGGCGCCGGTGAAAAGAGAGCTCTAGGTCAGAGCCGGTTACTGCATTAGGGGCCTCCCTCCCTCCCTCCCTGTGCGCGCGTCCGTGTGCGTAGGCTCGTCGTGTTTTTCTCAGCGCAAATATGTGTGTATGGTTGGTGCATGTAATCGAGCAAGTTCAAGGAAGATTCAAACCCGTTTCTCAAGCTCGAAAAACCGAGGCAAGGTGCTGCAACATCGTGCTGGTCTTTCGGACTGCAAGAGAACTCGTTACTGTCCCTGCAGTGTGACGTGGCCGATGTTCTCGCACGACTCCTTCTTGTTACGGTTGAATTCGCAGGCATTGTCCGCATGCTCCGCTCCAGGAACCCCATTGCAGGGTCGCGGTTGAAGTCCTGCAATGGGGTTCAGCCTCGGGGCCTTTCTCATGCCTTGGCCCTTGGTGGAAACAGCCTTTCCCGCGACAGCCTGCTGTAGTGCATGTGGGTAATTATGTAAATTAAGGTCCCTTTTTAGGTCCTCAAAATAGCACGGCATCCTTATTACAAGGACCCTGAAAGGGACCCTAATTTAGCGAACTACCACTGTGACTTTGTTAACACCTTTGACAGCTCTGATGCGCGAGCAGGCAACTTGCAGCCCCTTGCCCCTAACCCTACATCCTAAACCCAAAAACCCTAAACCCTAAAACGGGACCGCAAAGAGCTGAGCACCGGGTCGAGTCACTGCTGTACAGCATCGGAGTCAAACCGCAAGCCTGCACAGCCTGAACCATGCAAAAGCAATTTGTATAAACCCTAAACCCTAAACCCCTAAACCCTACTGCAACACTAGATTGCACATTTCAGTCAGTGTGTGTGTGTGGTGCGTGGAAGCACTTCGCACCGAATGCTATCCCCAACAGAACAACGTTCAGTCTTGACAGGGAAAAGCCCAAAGACCAAGACCCTCCCAGCCACCAACTCTAAACCTTTTTTCCTTCCCTAAACCCTAAACCCTAAACCCTAATTGCGACATTCCTAAAGCCAACGGCCGACACACAATGTGAAACGTGAAGGCCTCGTACAATCCTTAACAACACCTCTTTCAGAAGCCTCTGCATCCTCATGAAAGCCAGGAAAATGCAGGCAAACTCTGGCCAACCCTGAAACCCTTTCAGGATCCTGTAGACCCATTAAAAAGCCCCAAGCCTAGAAACCCTACCTACAGTCTAAATTGCAGTTTCTTTTCTGGTTAAGCAGTTTTATGGTTAGGATCCTGTAATATAAACTTGGTTAACCGAAAAGATGAACTACAATGGAGACTGGCAAACCCAGAAACCCTAAGTAGAAGCCAGAAAGTCGGAACATCACTAACATCACTATCCTCATGCCCTTAAGATCCAGTATAGGGGATCTCAGCACTATTTCATCCTAGATCTATGCTCCAACGTTTTGGGGTTCACTATAAACCCTGAATCCAGCGCCAAACTCTGCCAAAAGGCCAGTTCGGAGAAAGCCGCTTCCCCTGGAGCCTTCCGTCCACGCCTCAACAACCGAAGCTCGTAGGATTTAGGGCGTAGGATGGCCTAGGGATCTTGTAACTAAGGTTCAAGGCTTAGGGGGTTAGCAGGCGAGGCATGTGGTTCGAGGTCTGCTGAGTGAGACTGCAACTACCATGGGGATCTACAGTTCTATGACAACGATGCACCAAGAGAACGTAGAAGAGGATCCCTGTTCCAGAGATGACAACCTACGGTTGATGGACAAAATCCTATTATAGGAATATATCATAATTCCCATAGTTTAGGGTCCTTAGGGTCATGCAGGATTTTGTCCATCAACAGTAGTTCAGGGTCCCAAGTACTACCAGAGGCAGATCGCAGGTGGGGCACAGGGTAAAATACCAGCCTATAAACGGTCTCAGGGCCGGGAAGCCAAGCTCAATGTAGGCTGGAGGGCCGTGCTCGTCTGGATGGTGTAACCTAGCCCATCTTGATTGAAGCAGGGGCCATCTGCCATGATCCCATAGATCATCAACTCGATTGGAAACTAGACACGGGCTTTTGCGTGTACTTGCCCAGGGCCTCGTCTCCAAAGATTGCGGCAGCCTGTTTGGTAATCATGGAACTCCTTGAAACTTTGGTGGCGTCCTTGCTAAGCTTGCTGGAAAAAGGCTTAAACACAGGAAACGGCATCTAGAACCTAGACCTTCTTGCAACAGCCCTTCCACTTCTACCAGTAGTAGCCCGTAAACCCCTAACAGGCACGTGCTGCAGCCGCCTTCGAGTCGTTTCGAAAAGCTTGAAGTTGGCTTTGGGGACACTGAAACCTATTCACAGAAAGTGCTCTGAAGGTTTGCAGACGGGCCCCGGGAATATAAGATTGCCATGCTCTTTCGGGGTAGCAAAGGCACCCGAGCTGGGAGCTACCGACATGTTCACCTAAGGGTCCATGTGCCTAAATAGTGTATACCTTCGCCTTACAGTAATCCCTATTTCGGTCCTTTAGGATCAAAGTATGGACTCATTGGGCACATAAGCCCTTAAGCTTCTAGCTTCGGGCAGAAGTCTGGCTTTTGCCGTAGACGCTGTAAGCCCCGAGACAAACAGTGTGTGGCCAAACAGCATTGGGCTCCCGACCTCGGCGTTTGGGTCCTCCTCTTGTGGCCCATGATGCTCGTAGCCTTCCATAAACCCTTTAAACCCTAAACCCTAATGCCTATAACTATAACCACAAACCCTGAACATCCCTAAACCCTATACACTCGAAGCCCTGAAAGCCTGTGTTGGCCTTCTGAGGCTATGCTCCATTAGCGCATCAGAATGAGGTTTGCCAGAAGAAGCCGGTGAGTTGAGATATTCCCAAAGACTCCAATATCCCTTAATTAAGGAATCTTCCGTAAATCATATTACAGATCCTACTAAAAAATTCAGGTGTATTCCTTAATTAAGGGGTATTGGAGTCTCTGGGTTGCTATCCCGTGACTGAGAAACCTCGAACGATGGGAAAACAGCTTACTAGAGGGTCCTTAATAAGTACATATGGGTAGTTGTCAAAATTATGGTCCCTTTTTGGGTCCCTACTATAGTACGGCACCTATTATTTAGGGTACCCAAAAAGGGACCTTAATTTTGACAACTACCCATATATAGGTCTGGTGTAGAACGGGGTTGTGAGGTGTATTATGCCATACCTCCATTCAGGGAGCGTAAGGAAAGTAATTCAGGCGTCTGTGCTCGGACTTTCTTGCTTCTGCTGAGGGGAGGTCGGGCTTGAACACCAGGGAGCCAGGGATGCTTGAGCTCAAAGGCAGTTGTTACGGAGTTTAATTTGACATAATACGGAAACCAAATTATTATTGTTATGGTAACTTAAACTAAGTTCCTTAACAAAAGCCTAGGAGCAGTCGGGCTATGCATGAGTGCTTGAAGTTAGCTTTAGTAAGGGGGGTTTAGGGCTTAGGACTTAGGGTCTATAATCCCTTTACCTCCCTTTTACCTCCGCAACCCTGAAACGCTCCTGCATGGCTCGTCTAGGCTCGCTCCACAGGATTTAGTGCAAGCACCGATGATAACGCCAAACCCTATACCGAAGCCGCAACGCTAAACCCTTTTGCAGCACTCGTCTCTCGCCCGGAACAGCTGTCAACGCTAAACCCTAAACCTAGTGGCCTTTCTGCACCCAGTCTTTGGGCGCTGTCAAAAACAAGTCCTGTGTAGTATGTACAGCTATAAGGCCACCACCTGTTCCGGGTAGTGTCGAGGTCGTGTCCCTACGGTATATATTGTTCTACACATCACACATCGAAATCCTTCAGCGATGCAGAAGAAACACAACCGGAGCCACGAACCCGAATGTGCTCACGTGTCGGCACGCGCGCGGGCACGGCTTGGACACCCCGTGTGGAATTCCCCACCTTCTCGTCACACTACAAGCTCTGCGTGACACTCCCCGAATGCTGATGTCTGATTGCGAAGGTTTGAAGTTTGCAACAGTTGCGAATGAACCTCCACACCTTTAAACGAAAACCCGTCTGCAGTGCATGGCGGACAATAACTCAAGGGCTTCGCTATGCATGCTGCCTCGAGGTCGTTGCCCTCCAACTTGTCATGTTGTTGCTTCTCTGTGCATCGCAAAGTGTTCACATATCTCCGCTCATAGCGAGCGAGCACCATGACCAGTTGGAGGCAGACCTCGAGGCAGCATGCATAGCGAAGCCCTTGAATAACCCAAGCAAACACCCCAGCGCTAGCGCTGGCTCGCTGGCTCGCTCGCTCGCTCTCTCTCTCTCTCTCTCTGTCTCTCTCTCTCTCTCTGTCTCTCTCTCTCTCTCTGTGTCTGCCTGTCTATACATATGTGTGTAGATGTGTGTATGTAAGTATCTATAGATATGTATGTATTTCTACACACACACACAAATATCATAAATTCAAACCTTGGACTCTGAAACCCCGCTACGCCCGAAGCTGAGCCTCCCATGACCAAAGCACCGCGGATGCACACCTCGCCGGACAGAATCCGAATCTCGGCACCTCGCTGTCTGACACTCCTTACGACAACCCTGAACCCTATAACCCGTAAACCCAATAAAAGGCATTCCTGTTAGGGCTCCTCTACACGGTTGTAAGCGTCAAGGCCTTCTCAACCCTAAACCCTACACATCACCACCACCTAGCCCACTCGTTGTCTTCCCAAGGATCTTCTGAAAGATGGTCGGACTTAAAAACCAACAACTGCACCTACCTGTATCTGCATAATGTATGTATGTGTGTGTATTATATAAAGAAGCATGTGAGAAGTAAGTGTATAAAAATGCATCCATGTTGTGTATACATAGGTATATTTATGTTGATTGGCTTGTGTATTTATTTGACATGCAACTCTGAGAAAACAGGGAGCAGAATCACTGAATCCACAGCTTCTATAGCTTAGTTCCAAGCCTTTTTTCGAGCTGGGGACTGCAATGCACAAAGCCAAGCCCGGCATCCCAAAACCGAGACGTTCCTCGGACCCAGCAACGAGAAACTAGCGTAACCCACAAAAGGTACTACATTTTATGAGAGGTCTCGGTAGATTCATTAGCATGAGCCGACATAGACCTCACAACTTCCGACCCCACGCAGGAAGCAATAATCTCGTGAAGAAAAATCCAAAACGTCTCAACTCATCGGGTGCTCATGATTTAACGGATCTTGGGTCAAATTGCGGCTTTCTTAGGTTTATGAGAAGCCCACGCCCTAAGCCTGTTTAAAGGGTTTACAGGGTGTGTTGCTTCTTGTGTTCTGTTTCAGTTTTTGGTTTAACACCCGGTCTGCAACATCTTCGCCTCTTTTTTCCTCTGATGATCTCCGATGCGCTCAACTCCCGTCTCTTCGGGTCGGCAAAAACCGCACAGAACACCTGTAAATCAGTGGCCGTCACGATCAGGATAGGGGTTTAGAGGTTTAGGGTTCCTAAACCAGCCCCGAAAAGGTTGCAGGAACTCCGAAACCCCTTAAGCAATTATTTTCCTGAAAACGTCATACGGGTCCCCGAAAATCAACAAGGGATCCTTGATTAAGGGAGGATGGCATTGGAGAGACAGAGATCTGTGCCGCTATCTGCGGTATCGCTTCCGCGCTGGAACGGAAAGAGAACACACGAGAAATGAAGCTTGGCGAGCGGCGCCCGCTTGTCTGGAGTCCTCTGCGCTCCACGCAGCTTGGCTAGTTCAAGCCTGGCCCGGCGTTCCTCAACCGAGAAGGTTGACCTTTTGAATAGGATTGTATACTTACGGTTCAAGGCGTAAGGTTTCCTTGAACAATAATTCAAAATCCTAATACCTTTTAAACTACTGCTTGGAGGACAGACTATAGGGTGCACAGTTTCCAGCTGTTCCGACCCCTATACCAATGTCCTTATTGCATATCCAACTTCTCAGAGTCTTCGAGCTGACCATTTGTTGGCATTACCATTTCATAAGAACAGTTCAGGTTCAGACGTGTAATGTAATGGGCTACACAATCACTTATATACTATTCCTTAGGGTTCCTGCTTATATATTGTTTCTACTACAATCTACTCCAAAACCTGAATCTACGTATAGAGGCCCTGCAGTACAGTATACCTGCATGACAAACGATTCACGGATTTCTAGACAAAGCAAAACCAATATGGCCCAATGTTCTACATGCGAACGTCAGTTTCCGAAGCCCAGAGACAGCGAGGGGAAAAGGCCGAAACTTAGTTTGCAAGGCGACTTGTTGGCTTCGAAGCAACGGGAGCTGAAGCAATACGAACAGTGAAAGACTCTCTGCCGCAATCTGATGCTAAACATTCTTACGTCTGAGCCCTAAACCAAACAAACTCTAACAAACCCTAAACCCTAAACTCTAAGATTGTATCTCGAGATTATTATTACAGTACTTCAGATCCCGTGCAACTTTCTGCCCTGGCATTCCCAGAGAAGATCGCCATGTGTAACTTCCGAAGGCTCAGGGGTTCAGGATTCGGATTTAGGGTTTCAGGGTTTAGGGGTTTGGGTTTAGGGTTTAGGGGTTTCAGGGTTTAGGGTTTAGGAGTTCGGGTTTAAGGTTCAGGGTTTAGGAGTTTGGGACTTTCGGGGTTTAAGTTTGGGTTCCGGCGCTCGGCGCTCACACTCGGACAATTCACGCGAGGCATCTGGTTCGAGGTCTGCAAACACAGTATAACACAGTGTGAAACAAGTCTATCGAGAGCTTCTGGATGGCTCAACAACAAGTTTGGGTTTAGGGTTTAGGGGTTTCAGGGTTTTGGGTTTAGGAGTTCGGGTTTAAGGTTTCAGGGTTTAGGAGTTTGGGACTTTATGGGGTTTAAACCGGTTTATAGGGGCTGGAAGGCTCTCGGATTCCGGGGGCTTGGCTTCCAAGAGACCCCAAGTCCCTTGTTGCTGATGAACGTGTCCTCAAGTGATACGGTTGATGGCCAAAATCCTGCATTACCCATAATAAGGAATATACCGTAATTCCCATAGATTAGGGTCCTTAAGGTGGTGCAGGATTTTGACCATCAACCGTAGTAGGGATCTTCAAGACGGAAGCACTAATCAAGAGATGTTGAGTCTCTGGGTTGTTTTGGGCTTGCAGTTTGAAGGGTTGGGGGCTGGATGCAGCTATAGGCCTACGAGTTTCTATACAGCCTCGGAAGGGACACTGTGCACGGCAGCCCGGAGGTAAAGCAGGTCATGCCGGCACAATGTGGTTTTATATAGGGCCTTAATAGCAGACTGTATCGCCTAAGGAACTCCACGGAATAGTTCGGTGAATAATGAAGGAAATTAGCTATCAAGCCCCTATATCAAATGCGTGTGGGGCTGGCGGAATCTCCACTCGCGCCCCCGAATTTGGCAAGGATGCCATCATCAAAGAAAGTGGTAAATGTTTGGGTCCCAAACTGTGCGCAAGGTCTAACGAGCCACTCGGCATTAAGAAGCGCTTGACCCCGAGCAACCGGGCTCCAGGTTGCCCAACACTTAGCTTACTCCCTAACCCTGAGCCCCACATTTTGTGTAAATTGAAACTCGCGGACGCTAATTGCAAAACCTGTCTGGAATGAGCCTGAGTATCAAAGGGAACCGGACAGCCAGTTTGGTTCGGTGCAAAGCATGGGGCATTGCTGACTCGTTGGTTCAGGGTTTACCTAGACCCGTACCTGATGTCCTGATGAAAGGATCCTAGCCATACTTGCACATTATTTTATTCACAATTGTTAGTACAAGCATCAATGGTAAACGATTACTAGTATGATTATCAGTACTGCTAGCGATATCATTCACTTGTCATTGTTTCTGATATTGTGAATATGATCAACAATAGGATTGCCATTGCAACATCGGAAGCTCTAGGTCGGAGGGTGACAGGAAACGTGATGAAGCCCCTGCAAAAGCGGTCTAGCCTATCCCTCGTGCACCGGGGTCAACCTTTGGATTCAGCTTCTTTCCAGCGGTTTAAAGTTTAAAGCTTAGGGGTCGTCTGCCGTAAAGCCTGTACATCTGCTTCTTATCATCTAATGTAGGAACCTGATTAAGAAACCCTGGACCTATAACCCCCAAAAAGTAGGATTCATATAAGGAACCCTAATACAGGCCCAAGGTTTCTTAATCAGGTTCCTACATTAGGATCTTAAAAGTCAAGAAAATCTAGGAGCGCGGCGGCCCTTCAATCAACCTTTTCCCTGAATCCACACGCAAGTGCATCGAAACTCTCAGTAGTAGACTTCTCATAACCACTAGGTTTCAAGAGATCCAGAAATTCAATGTAGAGTCCTCAACGATGAAGATTCGGCTTTACGGGCAGCAATCAGGAGCCCACAGGAATATATATATAATATGACGAGTACTATTATTCCGTCTTCTATGTTACCGCGGGGTCGGGAGGTGGATGCATGGAGGCTTCACTTTTCCGGTGCCCTGGTGGTCCAGGGGTCAGGAACCCATGTTTGGGTTCACTTAGGGACCCCAGTATCCCTTCATTAAGAAATACACCTTAAATTATAGTAGGATCCCTAAGATGGTACATTCCTCAATTAAGGAATACACCTTAAATTATAGTAGGATCCCCAACATGGTACATTCCTAGAATAAAGGATTTTGGAAGGTCTGGGCACTCAGGGACCCACCACGGAAGGCATCGGTCAGCCAGACTGTGGCCCTTGCGCCTGAAAGGATCCATGTCCTCAAAAAGTATATGCACAATATAGGAGCTTTACCCCTAGGCTCCATCGTAGTTCCTTTTGGGGATTACCTTATAGGGTTCTAAATGTGGACCCCAAAAAGCAACTACCACGGAGCCTCTAGGTAATACAAAGAAAGGTTCTGGGATACACTAAATTTGTAAGTTTAAGCCAGAGGAAGACTGGGAGCAGTTGTTCATGCTTCTATATTTCGTGTATATATGCGCATGGCTTACCCGCATACTCTGCCATGTACCCTAAACTACCAGAATCTACGAACAAGTAGGTTTTGAAAACTGCTGGCTCGAGGAGGGGGCATGGATCCGTTCGGGCACTCGCAACCCGCCTCAGGAATTGGGGGATACTGCCACGAATGCAAAAGCAGACGGCCGCCCCATGTCTGCACACCACAAGCCCGATTAGGGCTTCGAACTTAAGGGGTTTATAGGTAGGGTTTAGGGATTTAATTTAAGGTTTTCGACGCTCACACTCGCAAAAAGGTTTCAGGGTTCAGGGGTTCAGGGCTTACTTGAGCTTCTGCACCATACGAACACAAGAGCCGAAGAAGTGCTGCAAAAAACATCGCTGCGGCTTTCCTGGCAAATTTTGCATTACGGCCTGGGTCTCGCGGGTTGTGGATTTACCGGGTTTAGGGTTTAGGCGGTTTAGGGTGACAGAGTCGCATCGTTTATATAGGGTTTGGGTGTATGCCTAGGTCAATACGGCGTTCAGGAATTGTTTCTTTTCGTCCTCTTGCAAGCCCTACAAAATACCCTAAACCCTAGACCCGGACTACTAGGTTATGAAAACACAATCGCAGGGTCTAGCCGGCCCGTTGGGGCCTTCAGACATAGGCCTGCGGATGTCCAGGCAAGGCTTGGATGCTCTCAAACCCTTTTTACACAAGCTTGATTGGAGCTCGCCTAAACCCTAAACCCTGTTCAGCATGGGGCTTGGGTTGTGTGCCAGCAAACACCCCTCAACAAACCCTAAACTAAAAACTTAAAAACTCTAAACCCTAAAGTCTAAACCCTATAAACCCTAAACCCTAAACTAAAAACTCTAAACCCTAAACCCTACACCCTAAACCCTCAAGCCTGAAGCTCAAGGGTTCCGAGCTCTGAAACTTCAGGGTCTCGGGGATGCGACAAAGGACCAGCATTTTGGAAACACCCATTGATGGCTTTAGGGTTTAGGGGTTTAGGGTTTAGGGCTTCGGTTTCTATCTTGTTTATCTTTTTTTGAACTCCTCTTCTACGAAGCCTTTGAGCTAATGTAGGATCCTGATGAAGAAACCCTGGGCCTATAACCCCAAAATAGTAGGACTCATATGAGGAACCCTGATAAAGGCCCAAGGTTTCTTAATCAGGTTCCTACATTACCTGTTTTGGGCCCTAAACCCTAAACCCTACACCCATCTTCAAGAGCCCCTGTGCAGACTTCAGAAGCCGACGACCTGAGGCTGTTGGAGGAGTCTGGGAAAAGCCGAGCATTCATAAAAGGAGATACGTAGAGGCTCCACAGTAGTTCCTTTTTGGGGGTTTATTTTTTGAATCCTATAAGGTAATCGCAAAAAGGAGGCTCCACAGTAGTTCCTTTTTTGGGGGTTTATATTTAGAATCCTATAAGGTAATCGCAAAAAGGAACTTCTAAGTCTATGGAGCCTATGGATACTGGCCAGAAGCCGCGGGAAGTGCCACCTCGCGGACCACTTCCAAGTGACCGTGGCAGGAACTGCTACGGGCCCAGTGCATCGCAACTTAGACGAACACGCCTACCGCGCAACGCAGCACTAATTTGTAGAGTGTAGAAGTAGAATGCATTCAACAGGCACGAGTCGTTCCCCCAAACCCCAAACTTCTAGCCCCTAAAGCCCTGAAACCACTCCTGAGAACTGAACCCAAACCGATTCCTCAACGAACACCCTACCCAACCCAAGGCGGAAGCCCTGCTTAAAGGATCAGAAATGGCTATAAGTTCATGAATATTATGGCAACTAGTAACTATCTGGGTTAAAACCATGCGACAAAACTCAAAAAGATATTCCCGGCCCTAAACCCTAAACTGTGAAGTCAACGCTCCGCCACGTCGCTAACACTAACCCCCATAGTAGCCCTGATAGTATTCCTTACTAGACCCAATTTAAGCCCGAAACAAGTAGACCTAAAACCCTAAACCTAAACCCCAAACCCTAAACCCTAATTTGAAGCGACTCTACACCTTACCTTTACCTGAAACCCCAAAGTAACCCTAAGGGTTCAAAGGACCCAATAATTAGGTACTCGGGTTTAGGATAGTAGTTATGTAGCTGAATATTTAGGAGAGTATATGATTAAGGTACTTGGACCCTTAGGGTAACTGTCTGGTTCTTGGCGGGGAATGGGGGAACGGGTTTTAGGGGCTACTATCGTCTCCTTAAGGAGCTATCATGGGGATCCATTCCCCCATTCCCTACTAAGCACCAGACAGGTAAAGCTTAAAACAGCCTTAACTAAGCCTCAACCCTAAACCCTAAACCCTAAACCCCCCTAAAGTAGAGCTGACAGCAACCTTTGCAGTGCTAAGGGCCCCTCTCTGGCGTGGCCCCCTTCAGAGCCGAGACAGGGTGGGTCGTTGAAGACTCCTAGCTGGCTGGGAATGGATGCCGAAGTTCCGGTGCTTCTTCGACGTCCTCAGCGGTGTTCCGGAGCTTCTTCGAGCTTTCCATTGCGCTCTCAAGCGCTGATTGAATTTCATTCTTTTGTTGATTGGATTCATTGGTGTGCTTTAGTTTAGGGTTCTCTGCCGATGAAAGGGGCCGTGAAGATTTTGATGGGTGTGCTTCGTCATCCTAGTGGATCACTGCCGCCGCATGTCTAATTTTTTTTTGCCTCCTGCATGGCTGCACGAGTGTCTAATGTAACCGATGGATAACCCCAGTTGGGATACTTATAACATCGTTTTCGCTCTGCCTAGACCCCCCAACTACCCTCTAATATACCCAAATACCGACTATTAAGGGCCATTAGGGCCCCATTAAAGGGCCATTGGGGGGTCCTGGTGCTGATGACCTAATTGCTCCTCATCCTCTGCAGGGTTGTGGAAGAAAGTCTGGGGTTCAGGATGTTGTCGTTTCTAGGGCAGGCTTTTAGGGCTTTTTTTCCTTGGGTTTAGGGTTTAGGGCTTTTAGGGTTTAGGATTTAGGGTTCTGGGAATTTTGCGAATTTCAGAAAACTGAACCCAAACGTTCACCAAGTGTTGTGATTCCTCTAGACATCATGTTGCAGCTTTCTGTCGGCCGGGTACTGCCCCCACTGCCCCCATACAGTAGCAGTCTATAATGCGGCTACCATGAAGGCCCTTATATATCTGTATTCAAAATCTGATTTAAGTGTTACTGGGTGGGGGCAACATCCGACCCATATGCTGTAGCATTTCTGTCTACCCTATACCGTGAGCCACAAAAAATGCGAAGGTCCGGAACCATCGAAGCTAGCATGCTGAACCAGCAAAAAACGCCCAGCCCCTGGAACGACCTTGAAAGATTGAAAATTGAAATCCATTCGAACCCCTCGACACTCTGAACATCTCCGAAATTGAAACATGCGCCCGAAACATTCAGACACAAATCATGGGCACCAAGCCCCGAACTCGGCATCCTTCTCAAGCTGAAGATATGAGGCCCGAACCCAGGGCTTGGGCATCGTGCCAGATGTCAGGAAGCTCATGCGGCAGTTTCCGGAAATTAGGGATACCTTTTTTAGGGGTCCTTATAATAAGGATCCTACTAACTAGGGTGCTATATTAGGGTCCCCTATTTTCGGAAACTCTCACGTGAGGAATGTGAGGAAGCAAGAGGTAGCCACCGGTGACTTGAACTGCTTCAACGATCTGGCGTAGTTGAAGGCTGCAATAGATTACGAGTGCGGCTGGCTAACTAAGGCAGGAAACTATAGCTTTAACTCGCTCCAGTTTGATAGAGACACTCCAACTTACTATGTATGAGCCTGTAGGTAGCCCCTAGCCCGCCAATAACTCGATAAACAGGCCTCTCAAGACTCTCAAGCTCGCATCAACAACTTCAAAAGCCTGTACCCCAAAAACAAACCGAACCAAGATCTAGCAACACACTGCCACGACCATACAAGTATATAACATACACAGAGAGAGAGAGAGATATATATATATATATACATATATATATATATGTAGGCGGCCCGATACGACAGCCAGGTTGCATGCGATCTCTATTCGCCAGGGCTCGCAGACGACCGGCTCGAAGCCTTTGATTCCCTTGATGCTCGGCGTCCGCTGTGCCGAGTTAGGCTGGGCTCGGCAAAGGAAATCACAACTCCTTTGGCCATAAGCAAAACGAGGTTTACGGGTATTTGGCGTCGAAATTGCAGTGCTTTTCAGGTTTATGGATTTTGCCGGCGAAAGGGTTTAGGCTGAAAAGCTTTGAAGGTTTACGGGGGTTTGACCCTCCTGGAGCCATGGGCCATGGCTTCTCATATCGGCTTCGCTACGTACTATACGGGTTTCAATGCCTTTCTATGTTTATGACGTGTTGTACGGGGGGCGGTAGACCCAGAGGAACGCATTTAGCAGGGTATGCCCCAAGAAAATTTCAGGGCTTCAGGGTTTAGAGTTCAGGGTATGTGCTTCCTGGCAGCAGAATGCAAGCTGGAGGGCCTTGAGAGCCTTAAACTATAAGCCAAAGGGAGGATACACTCTTTTTAGCACTCGCACTCGACAAGCAGGCGAGGTTTGGGGTGAGGCATGCAAAGCTTGTGACATTATCCAACTACACTCTTACATGCTTACTACAGGGTTCTAAAGGCTCATGGCTTGACTGGGTCAACTGACCAAGATGGCGGTTCATGGAAGCACAGGTTTTTTGGGCCTTTGTTTCTCGAAACGCCAGGGCCGAGCAGCCAATACGGCCAAAACGGCAAAGAACCACCTGAAAGGTTCCGTGGATGCTGCCATGGTGGCCTGCGCAGGGTTTACCCAACTACCCTCTATTTTACCCTAAATACCCACTATTGAGGACTATAAGGGCTCCATTGGGGGTGCCCCTAAATGCCCACTATTGTAAGGACTATAAGGGCTCCATTAAAGGGTACCTGAGGGATGCTGGCGCGGAGGGGTTTGCTGTGGGGTTTCGTGTTCAGTGGCCTGGCTGCCAGGGTTTCTAGTGCTCAGGGCTAGAACCCTGAAGCCTGAAAACCTTGATGCCAAAATGCAACACACACACACACACATCTTCAACCCTAAAGCCATATAAAAATGTGAACCCTGCAGCCCCCCACGAAGCTTAACCTCCGTAGAATCCAAAACGCTGAGACACCCGAACTGATTGCGTGCCCCCACACAGCCTACAAGGGGTCTAAGGATCGCTTAAAGCTTTTAGTTTGTCTGGGCTTTGAGACTTCAGTTTTGGGGGGTTTCGGCAGGGTTTTGTTGAGGGCCTTTTGGGGTAGGGGCCGGGTTTGGAAAGATGCGTGTAGGGCTTTGGGGTTGTCAGACTGGAGTGTGGGAGCTTCCTTCGGGCTTCTGGGAAACTGGGTTGCTCTCTAAATGAGGGTCCCTTGGAGGTTCCTTTTACACGGGTGCCGCCTCCCTTGGGATTTCGAAAAGGGGACCCTAATCGAGAGAACTACCCAGTTTAGGGTTTAGGGTTTATAGGGTTTAGGGTACCAGGTATACTGCGCTGATGTGGTCCCGAAACAGTGGAGGCAGTTTGAAAAATCAGGAGTAAACTTGTTGAGTTGCTCTTTTTAACTCTCGAGACCCAACCCCGAAGCTTTAAAAAGGACCCTATAGTAGACCGCATCCAGCTCTGACAACTTTACAGGTATGCTGAATATAGACCTTTAGCAGCCCTCTCAAAACCGTTAGAGGAACTCCTAGACGAGTCCTCTAGACCCTCCAAAACACGGCTTAAACTACCACTGACCGCTATAAAACATGCGACAGGCAAGACCCTCAAATAGCAGCACAAAGCCCATGAAAAAACCCTTAAAGGAAGCCTGAAACCTATAACCCAACCCCAAAAGCCCAACCCCAAACCGCAAACAAACCCCTAAACTCCTACCTTAACACTGGATAACCTACCTTTTTAGGATTCCTTATTATGATTTTCTTATATAAGTCCTTAAAAAGGTAGGTTATTCCGGGTTAAGGTAAGCCCTAAGGAACCCTTTGAGAACCCTAAGCCTTTCTAGGGTTGGGAGGAGGGTCGGCCTGATCCCCAACGTACTGGCAGATCTTGGTAGTTGAAGACCTTCCATGACCCTTTCATTTCCTACGGGCTTCTCTGGGTGTTTGGGATTTAGCTTTTTGATTGTATGCTGTATAGTTATAGGTTTATGATCACACTCCGGCGTATATTCAGCTACGAAACTACTATTCTAACTCAAGCAGTCTACTATCTTGCAGCCCCCATGAACCCCTAGGTAGCCGTGACAAATACCCCTGCCCTTGGACCCCTAAGCCTGGATTTACTTGAAGGTTCAGGGCTTCTCCAGACCAGCGGTTCCTTCATAGTTGGCCGCTGCATGGAAAAAACGCGTCATTTCGGGCTTGATATAAAGATCTCCTGTCTTCTGAAACATGAGCAGGCCTAGAGGTACGACGTCTGACCCCATCGAAGGCTGCGTCTGAACTGTTCGCTGCGGCTAAACCTTTACAGGTACGTATGCCAAACTCCAACTCATGTAATGTTGCTGGCAGCCTGACGCATAATTATGTAGGGGCCTAAATCATTACCAATAGTATTTTGGGGGTTCCTTATTATAATTATAGTACAATAGGCCCCAAAACCCTATTCTAATTATTAAGGCCCCTATATTATAGTACCCTTATAGATCCCTTATAGACCCTTTAAGAAACCCTTGAAAGAAACACCTATTCCAATTATCAAGGCCCTTATAGTGCTTGCCGATGGACTCGGAAGTTGAAACCCAAAGGCTCTTTGTAGCTATAAAGTATATACCATATGGGGATTACTTTAAGGCTATGTGTATGTACCGTATGATACCTTTTGCTGAAGTACCCATATGGGGATTACTGTAAGGCTTAGGTATATACCATATGAGTACATGGAGCCTGAGGGAATAGGTACAGGTCGTGGGGTTTCAAGTTACACTCTTCGGCTTGACGGATTGATTCTGGGTCGGATCCTGCCAGTAAGGGCACCGGGCTCTGGGTTGAGACTTTGACCCCCCGTTTCAGGTTTGGGCTTAAGGGTTCAGGGTGGTTTGGGGATGTTTAGGCTTTGTCGGCTTGGTTTTATTCTTTGATTTTCGACCACGCCTGTATTTCGCTTCCTTGAGCATTTAAATTCGCGACTTAAAACCTAAACGTAAACCCAAAGTCTTCAGCCATCTCAAGCTTATGGGTTGAAGTGTCATCAGGCGCCCTAAATCCTGAACCGCTAACCTTCGAAACTGAAGTTTGGGGCCTGGAGTGCTTTAGCCTGAAGTCATTCCGTTGAAAAGGGGGACGAGGTTCCCCTCAGAGTTTCAGTATCTAGCAATCATCTACTCGCTTGCATACTAAGCTTAGGGCAGTATGTGATTCTATCAGGGTTTCGGGTTTTAGTCTACATCCACTACTAGATTACTAGACTAATAACCTACACCTAGGTATCTAATTATTGCAAGTTGGATGTTTTACAATTAGGGAGCATCCCGAGGAAGCGCCATCAGCACGACCAAGCAGGATGTTTTGGCCCGAAACAAGTGTTGAAGCTGGAGAAACCAAATGCCCAAACGGCCCAACTGGTGGGCAGGGTCTCGTCTGCTCTCTCTCTCTCTCTGTCACCTTGTCTCGCTCCAATGTCTGGTGAAGATGGAAGTTCAATGAACTTCCAACCCCGTGCTAAGAAATCGAACTCCTAAACCTTTTTCAGAGAAGGCTTGGACTGTGTGCCAGCCCACACTCCTCAACAGCAGACCCTCGTTTAACGAGGCTCCCAAATCCTACTTCCAGGTCCATGGGCAGATATAAGTGTGGTTATAAGTAGGTTAGTTATAACCCATATTAGGGGACTTATAGCTCCATTTATAACTACCCATGAACCTCCAAGTAACCCCCAAACCCAACTGGATTCCTGCCTTCTGTGGCAAGGCTCCTTCTTGGTCAAGCCCTCGTTGTGCTTCGTCGCAAATACGCTGTAAGAGCTGCACTGTGTGCGGCACGGTGAAGAAATCCTTGGATAAATGGGGCTTGGCTGCTATATCGCTTGGGCTTGGGGCCTATTTTTGCCACCCGCCCAGCTGAACCATGTCGCACCGCAGGGTTCTCGTCTGAAGTGACTGACTGACTGACTGGAAAGGATCTCAGGGGAAGTACACCTGGGGGCCGAAAGGGCTGAGGGTTTACAGGCTGTAACACTTGCCGGGATTAGGGTCTGCTGGGGACAAGGTTCCGAAACCCTTTCCTACACCCTTTGAAGCCCTACTACCAACCTTGCCTAAAAATGCCTAGAGCGGCCCCAGACTATCTACAAGCCCTCTTTCTCATCACCAGGATTCCGCTAAGTCAAAACAGCTCGGGGGTTTGTCGCGTGAGCCCTTCGGCTCAGAAAAGCCTTCAACCCATGAACCCACAACCTCTGAACCCCTCAGCAAAAATTGTAACCCGGACGCTGGGGAAGATTCTCATTTCTTTTATCGCTGCCTCTTGCTCCAAGACTGATAACGATTCCAATCACATCTAAGGCTGGTAATGAGCAGAGGGTACCCCTTAACCCAGTTTCAGTTGTCCGCAGCAATACTGTATGCAGAAACAAACTGAGGAATGTGTGCCACCAAGCATAAAGTCCCTGAACATACACCGCACCAGGCGACCTTCTCACATCCAGGCAACCCATAGCAACTAGACTCGCAAATCAAAAAAGTCGAATGTAGATACAGAGGCCGCAATTATTAGAGCAGGGTCTGGGGCAATTCCATTATACCAAAAACGAAACCCAAAGGAATAATTTTCTTCTAATTATTCAAGACTCTATATTAAATCAATGATAACCCAAGACTGCAAACTACCTTAATTTCTGAAGCCATAAACCTTAGGTTCAAAAACCTTACACTTGAAAACCTACTTCCTGAAGGTTCGACCCCAAACCCTACACCCCAGGCCCTCAGTCCCAAAGAGCACAGATCCCACGGTTTAGGGTTTAGTTTAGGGTTTAGGGTTATCCCACGGTTTAGGGTTTAGGGTTTAGGGTTATCCCACGGTTTAGGGTTTAGTTTAGGGTTTAGGGCCCAACACCCTTGAACTAAAACGCCAATGGCCCTTAAACTTTAGGACTATACTGGGACTGTAGTACCCAAAGAGAAGTCAAAGGAGACCTGCTCTACTACTTGAACCCTAAATTTAAATCCGAGGCCCGAAACCCCCAAGCTCCCAAAATGAGCGCCAAAAGTCGGCAAGCGAAGATCCCGCCAAGAAGGACACAGAAGCGGATGCGCAGTGAACGACCTGTGGTAGTTAGGGTGTTAGGCGTGTTTCGGTCTATGCCTGCAGTACCCAGACCTTCCAAAATCCGCGATTAAGGAATATACCTTGCATCATATTAGGGACCCTATGCTATATTTAAAGGTATATTCCTGAATAAGGGATTTGTAAAAGGTTTGAGCTCATCCCCCGAGGCTTCGACGCCTGTGGTTGGTCTCAGTCCCTTCCCAGGTAAGCGGTAGGGTTTATAGGGTTTAGGCCCAGAGAGCCCAATATCCCTTAATTAAGGAATATGGCTTAAATTATATAGGGCTTCATATTATGATTTAGGCTAGATTCCTTAATTAAGGAGTATTGGGCTCTCTGGGTCTCCATTAACTTTATGACCACGACACTACCCTACACCCTAAAACCCAATAAGGATTTGTTCTAGCGGCCTTTCTTAGGGATTGGAACCCTCAGCTCCTTAACCCCAAACCCTAAACCCTAGAAGCACGGTTTAGGGTTTAGGGACTAGGCCCTAAACCTCTTAACCCCAGAAGCACTAAACCCTTTTGAAGCCGGAATTGATGACTGCCAGCAATTCCTCCTCTGCCGTTCTTCAGCTGAGGTCCGAAAACTTCAATACAAAAACACTCCACCTCGCTGCTGGTCCGTGGCGGCGCTGACTGTCGTACGGGCGTGGACATCTCGGGGTCGCTGCTGGTCAGAGCCAGACCGCATCGACGATAGTCTAGTGTGCGCTCCATGTGAACCAGGAGGAAGTCCAGGCGACGCTGCCCCTCTTCGAGGCCCTGGACGCTGCTCTGCAGGTCGGCCCGAAGAGCAACGCCTGGCGGAGCAACAAAGTGCTCTGGTTCTGCAACAGGCGCTGCATTAACTAAACCCTAAACCTCTAAACCCTAGAAGCACTAAACCCTAAACCTCCAAACCCTAGATGGACTAAGAAGCACTAAACCCTAAACCTCTTAGCCCTAGAAGCACTAAACCCTAAACCTCTAAACAAACCCTAGAAGCACTAAACAGCAACCTCGGCAGCCTCCCCCGGAAGCCCTGGAACTTCCAAGTCCTGAAGCCCAAGACTTACCTTTGGTTAGTAGGGCATGGAGGAATGGGGCAGAATTATAACTACTACGGTTGATGGACAAAATCCTGCATGACCTTAAGGACCCTAAACTATAGGAATTATGGTATATTCCTTATAATGGGTAATGCAGTATTTTGTCCATCAGCAGTATTACTACCATTATTCCATTCCCTGCTAACCAAAGGTACTATTACTACCATTCTTCCATTCCCTGCTAACCAAAGGTAGGGACAAGGCCGAGATCCTCTACCCAAGCCTTCCAAAATCCCTGAATTAAGGGAAGTAGACCTTAAAGGGCTCCTTAAGGGGCCCCTTAAAGGGATCTACAAGGGGTCTGTAAGGGTATGCCTTAAATTAAAGCTGGATCCCTAATATGATTCAAGGTATATTCTCTACCTAAAGGATTTTGGAAGGTCTGGGTGGTTTTTTTTGCCTCCTACATCGCAAAGACGAAGCCCGAATAGCAGGGTGCTTAGATCCTCTAGTTTTGGGATTCTGCGCTGCGGGTTTAGGGGCCAAACCCCTATTTGGAGGTTCATGGGTACTTACAAGCTTTAAGTGAGGGCATAGGTAGGGTAACTATAGTCGTAACCCATCATAAGGGACATTGAACTCCATTTCTTCCCTAAACCCTATAAACCACCCCTGGACCTCCAAGTAGTCGACCCACGAGGAACCAAACGCCCTACAGCACCATTCGTGTGGGGAACATGAGCCCCGGCAGTACCCAGAGCGCCCCTACCTGCCCCCTCGAAGTATTAAGGAATGCATGTTGAAGCTATGATAAGCTTTTCTTGATAGACTCTCTGGTGAGAACAGTCCTCAACCCTCAGGCCCTAAACCCCAGAACCCAAGAACCTCAAATTCAATTAAGGAGCCCTCTAAAACCTAAGGTGCATCCTTCAAATTACGGGGCTTTGGGGCGCTAATATAGGGGCCTTAATAATTAGAAGAGGGTTTGGGGGCCCATTATACTATAATTATGACAAGGAGCCCCCAAAATAATATAGATAATTATTCAGGCCCCTATAGTATGGGTGTCCACACTCCGAAGTCCCCTAGGTCAAGGTCCCATGGGTGAGGATTCCCTCTGAAAGGGGTTTAAGGTATAGGTGCTTAGGGGTTTAGGGTTTAGAGTTTAGGGCTTTTGTTGCCTCTCGCATTGCTTGGAAGTCTATGCCCGCTCGCGAGGTCTGTCATAGGATGACTCTTGGGACTACAGCCTTTACCCCGTTTCGGTTGGCCAATTTGCTAGTTCGAGGGTTTGAGGCTTAGAGTTTAGGGTTCAGGGGAAGGGTTTTATGTGAGGAACATAGAGTAGCTGCAGGGCACGAGTGCCCCACCGTTCTAGAAGGCCGGTTGAGGGTTTAGGGTTTAGGGGTTTTGGGTTTAGGGTAGGAGCTCGACTCCATAACATCCTTAGCCAACTTGTTATCGAGTCTTTGGACATCGGTGCTAACAGCCAACAGCCTGAAAGACAGGCTCGTCAGGGTTGAGGGCCAGTTTCAATAGGGCTTGGCAACAAAAACAGCATACAATCTTAAACTGTAAACCTTGAGCCCTACAGGCTGTAAACAAACCAAAACTAGCTTGCGCTTGACATACATACCACCAAGTAGACACTACACCAGCGAAAAGCGATGTTAACTGCGACGCCGACAGTAATTCTATTCTGCAAGCAGGCTGGGAATACTGAGCATACGCAGAATGAAGAACAGACCCCGAAACTCTACGATTATGTCGAACCACTGGGTTTGATGGAGCTTTCGGGAGCCCGAGTTCCACGATATCTTTTTGGTACTGAAATCGGGTTTTGGGACACATGAAACTATACTAACATGCGGACTGCAAGAGAATATCTTTAGGAATTCTTGCGACTCTTCCTTATATGAGACCCTATATGCCCAACACCCGAATCAAAGGCATGATAATAGCAGCCTTAATAATTAGAATAGCGTTATGGGACCCATTACACTACAAGTATAGTAAGGAGCCCCCAAAACAGTATAGGCAATTATTAAAGCCTCTAATCCAAACCCCCCTATTCAAAGGCACAATCCCGAGCCTTGACTTCCATGTCGACCTCCAGGAATGCCTGCCTCTGGCCGTGAGTGGTCCCCCACTCCTCGCGGCAACATGAAGCTCTAAAGCTGAATCCGTACATAGGAACGTGTGAAACCTTAAAAAGCAGAAACATATCTGTGGAGAGTTTAAGTCCCAGAAACCAAAAAGCGCAACAGCACTAAACCCCGCAAATTTCTTGCCTAGCCCTTGTGTTAACCGGACCAGGATATAGCCAGGTGCCACAGGCTTGCAAGTACAATCGTAGCACCACCAACATGAAATCACGTCCCTCGACCCCAGACTCGAAACCCTAAACGGCACCTTCCCTGGTGCATAGGGTTTGGGGAGTTTAGGGAGTTTAGGGCTTGTGGAGGCTCCGCCGTGTTTGCAAAGCAAGAACCTGGCTGCATTTTAATTTTTGCGATTCTGTACATGTGGATGCTGGAGTTTGGTTTTGGTTTTCGGGTCTAGGCGTTTAGGGTTTAGGGTTTGACATTATTTTGGGCGGGATGGGCTAGCAAAGCCCTATATCACTCCTGAACCCAGCACCTTCGCTTAAACCTTGCCTGGCTTTCGCGGCCCTCGGCCCAGTCCTGGTCGCTGATGCTGAGCGTCCTGGGACACGCAGATCCCCCTTTAAAGTGCTTTTTCCTTAGGCCCCAAAAAGGAACTTACTATGGAGCCTATGGGTTTTCACCCAAACTTAGCTGCTCACTGGACCACTTCGAGGCCCACGCATTTGATGGGCAGATCAGTTCGATGGTTCCCGGGTGTTCGCGGGACGACATGCAAACAGTTTTTTTTTAGGCTTTAGGGTTTAGGGTGTGGGCTTTAGGGTTTGGGGAGCGTGGTGCATGTCGATGTGAGCCACACAAATGTAACAAGGGTTACAGTAGGGAGGGATACATCGGTGTTGACGCGTCAGCGCATGGGATTTGCACGATTTCTTGGGATCTTAACGGCTATGGCAGAAGCAAGCGCAAATCACAGCCGTTTGACAGGGATGGGCGTAGGTGACAAACGTCGAAACACAACTGCAGAGGGTCAGAGCCTCAGCATTGCCGGATTACAGAAGACACTTCGCACCGGGGCTGGATGCCAGCGAGGACTCGTGACCAACACTACTCGGAATGCAAGCCTCAAGGATTGGAATCGAGGGATCACGCATGTTACATGGGGACGTTCCTGAACGATAGCGCAGGCATCTACGCAGCAGTGCGCAAGCCGCGGCCAGGGCTACATAGGGGAACTGCATGACGTTTGTTGGCGAGCCGAAAATGCAGGGAAATAATATTAATAGGGTTTCAACAGGCATGGAGGGGTACAGGGCGCATAAAAGCAATGCCGAACCGTATTGATCCTAATGGTGGCTTGTGTGATTACCCAAAGGCGCCAAAGTAGTTCCTTTTTGGGATTACGTTCTAAATATGAACCCCCAAAAGGAACTACTTTGGGGCCTTTGGGTGCTCAGAAACTTGAAGGTCAGACTCTGTAGGTTAGAGCTGGTAAGTCGTAGTCTGTGTAAGACCTTCGGACCTTCATGCCGTCTAGAAAAGTCCTTAACCCGCAAGCCTTAAACCATGTGTTTGGGTCGGCCGGAAGCAGCTGTGTGTGTGTGTGTTAAGTCTGGTAGTTGTTGGCGTTGGCAGTTCCCAAGCAAGGTGGAAGAAGTTCCTGCCGCAGCGCAGGTACCACAGCCTATGGTGGGGATATATTTACATATATACATGTACACCAACACATGTGTATGTATGTATGTATGCATGTATGTGTATGTATGTATATGTATGTGTATATGTACACACAGACACATCTCGACCTCTATCTCTATCTCTCCACCTCCACCTCCACTTCTACCTATACCTATCTATATATGAACAAGCAAGGAAACAAATCAAAAAAACACAACATATATATACATATATATATAGAGAGTTATACAAACAGGTATTACAAGATGTCTGTATAAATATGTGTATAAACAAAAGTCAAGATGTATTCTAAGATGCTTAAGTACATATACATACATATTTATATGATTATAACTGCTTCCCCTGGCCCGCCATGATCTACCCTTTTGAAGCATAGAGTGCCACATGTATGTATTAGTTGCGCGCGCACACACACACATCCATCGATCCATCGATCCATCCATCCTTCCATCCATGCATGCATACATAATACATGTATGTAGGGGGTCTTGTGCACAGATTCAGCTGGTAAACCTGGCTTGAATCGCAATTACCCTTCAATGCCTCCGACTAGTAAAAGCCAAGACTCTGACTGCGCACGGGGCCAGACATGACTTCATAGAGTCCGTAGCTTTGAGTGGGGCTGACCTTGGCTTTCTGTGCGTTCCGGGCCGAGGGTTCAATTGCAATGGTTTAAAATTTAGGGTTCAGGGCGACTTTCAGTGTTACTGAAACAAGTCGTGGGAGGGCTTCCGGTTGAATCTACGCAAACTGTCTGGTTCAAGGGGGTTCAAGAGTGTGGTAGATCCCTGGCAGCGTCCATGTCCGAACGGGTGCATGCCAAACCCCTAGGGATCTAAGGACTCATATATTGAGGCTTTTGGGCCGAAAGACCATAATATATAAGGCTTTTGGGCTATTTTGATCCCTACGGAACCATGCTTAGCACTTCGGCCCTCGGGGGTTCGCGCTTTAGGGTTTAGGGTTTTAGGGTTTAGGGGCTGTACAGCTGGAAGTATTGCAGTTTTCGGCATTCGCTGACAGAAAAGCCAGGAGGTTCAGGGCGACTGCTGCTGCTGCTGCTCCACCTAGTCACTAGTACTACAACTACGACGACGGCGACCTACCAGCGCCACTAGTCACTAGTCAAAGACCCAGAGAGCCCAATATCCCTTAATTAAGGAATATGGCTTAAATTATATAGGGCTTCATATTATGATTTAGGCTATATTCCTTAAGTAAGGAGTATTGGGCTCTCTGGGGACACAGCGGCTAGCATCCGCCAGTTTGAACTGGCAAGCCTCGCAGTGCACGCAGAACTGCCATTAGTACCGCTAGCGGTTTGGGGTTCAGCTTTCAGCATGGGGCGCCTTACATATTGCAACTCTACTATACTATGAAAATCGATGAAGACCCCCCCCCCTTTATATGCATTGCCGGAAGAATGCCGCCGCGAACCCACAGGACATCAGGGTTCAGGGTTTGTAGGGTTTCGGCATTTTTTAGCGTTTACGGTTTTACGGTCTTTAGGGTTTAGTTTAGAGTTTAGGGTATGGGGGGACATGAACTGAAGCCTTGACAAGACGCAGGACTTACCGGGCTGGACGAGTCCATGGCGTCGGTGGCGCGCTCACCCGACCTGTAGTTCTGGGGGGTTATAGGTGAGGCTATAAGTAACTAGTTATATAGGGTTTTATAGGGTTTAAGGGTAGGTATAGATGGGGTTAGAAGGAGGGTAACTATAGTAGAGGTTCCATAGTATTTCCTTGTTGGGGTCCGTATTTAGAATCCTATAAGGTAATCCCCAAAAGGAACTAGTATGGAGCCTATGGGTATTATAAGCAGGGCAACTATAGTTGTACCCCATATTAGGGGACTTACAACTCCGTTTACAACCACCCGTGAACCTCCAAGTAGTTGCTTGTGGGCAGGACTGCTGGTGTTCAAGGTCTGGGACATCTGGCCGACAACCGTTGTAAGACTTAGTTAGGGTTGGCGGCTCCTGAAGCAGTGCGGCACACTTTCGGATTTTCCTTGACCTGAATCAAGGAAGCTGCTCTGCACCGCTGTATGTAACGGCCTCGCTAGCCACACCGTGGCATCAAATTCGTTACGTTAGAAAAAAAGGTCTGCTCTGTGCTCAAAGTAAACAGCGAACATTTCGCCACGACCATGACCCTGAATGGTCGCCAATTGCTGTAATTCTGCAAAAAGCCGTGGTGCCCATGCTCATGACCATGATTGATTCTTTAAAGTCAACATCACCATCCCCACCACCAGAGCAGCAACAGCAACGGCAACTACAACAGCAACCACAACAACAACAAGAAGAAGAAGCCGCCACCACCACCTCCACGCCACCGCCACCGCCACCTTCTTCTTCCCACGCGGCAGAGAGAGTCTGTCCTGCGAGCACCTATCAACTCGTACGAGTCGGCCGATCGAAACGGCTGGCACTAATGCCTCGTATGGGCAGTCAGCTTTTGCAAACAGAATNAGAATTCACCGAGGTGACATAAAAGAATGATAAGGGATTGCTGCTCTGCAGCAGTCCCGCAGTCGACCCTAGATGTGAGCTGATTCAGTCATCCATCGTCTCGAGCATGATGTAGAGTGCGGTCTGCCCTGTGAACTTGTTGTGCGCATCTCGCCGCAATCGAGCTTCGAGGATGCGTATGACCCCCTGCATGCGGTTCTGAG
>BGNK01003359.1:102642-107943 GCA_003297005.1 Symbiodinium sp. clade A Y106 | reverse complement strand
GCGGACACCGGCTCGGCGCGCAGCGGCGACGCGGGGGAGTTGGCCCAGTCACCCCAGGCGGATCCTGTGAGTCCATCCTGGAAGAACCTCAGATGCACAACACTTAAGACACTTAAGGAGCCGAACATGAAGCGGATCGATGCCATCTGATCAAGCCAATCCCTCCAATCATGCCGAAACCCATACGACACTCTCCGCACAGAAGTACGAACTTCCTTCGAGGAACATGCCAATGATGGCCATCATGGCCAGTCTTCCGTTTGCCAACTCCGCCGACAGCTTCTTGGTCTTCTCAGCAGGGTCCGAAGACGTCAGCACCTTGAAGCCATAGTCGCCGGGAGTGGCACTCTTGTAATCATCGAAGCCGCCGCTGAACTCAACGAAGCCGAAGTAGGCGGCAATCTGGGCCCAACCTGCCACAGGGACCTTGGACACTGCCGCAAGGCCGTTGGGGATATCGGCGAANGCAATCTGGGCCCAACCTGCCACAGGGACCTTGGACACTGCCGCAAGGCCGTTGGGGATATCGGCGAACTTCAAGCCAGCGGATGGGGACAGGAATCCGGGCCTCAGCAAGCCAGAAGATTTAGGTTGCGGCTTGCGCACGTTAAGACTTCGCTCGCCATGCTTCCCATCGAATAGCTGAGGGTTCGACAGCTTGCCGGTGATCTCAGGGGTGATGTAACCTTGGGAAGCACACTAAGCTCGAACATGCTACGCCGAAACAAGAGCGTCAGGGACACAAATTTTGTTCTGTCTGTGTGTTGTTCCAAATATGCGATGCTGCATCCAAAATGCGTTGATGCATATTCTTCAGTGCGAGGAGCACTAGGTCAGCTGCGATTCACAAGTTTAACGAACTTTCTTACCGATTCGATCAACTTGAGCGTCAGTAGTAGTGAGCGACTGAGCGACGTCGGTAGCCCGATCCTGCAGACACGACCCAGATACCATACCAGCCTCCGAACTGTGGGCGCGTCGATCTCAGCACAAACCAGCACCGCACCTAACCTCACTAACGATTATACGAACTCGACCACCGACGCACCTTATAAACACCTGCCAGACTGTCTTGTGCGGCGCGAAAACACAAACCGTAACTTGACTACCGAAGCACCCGTGCACCCCAGTCACTCCTCAAACAGGCATAAGCACTCAATTCGACGGACTCTGCTTTGCGGCTCGAAAACCAAGGAACATGACTACAGATTCACCCCGTAAACCCCTGCCATAGCTAAAACAGGCATAGGCACTCAATTCGATGGACTGTCCTTTGCGGCACGAAAACACCAAAAGTTGCCCAACTACCGAATCACCCCGTGCACCCCAGTCACTCCTCAAACAGGCATAGGCACACAATGCGACGGGCTGTTTTGTGCGGCTCGAAAATCAAGGAACACTACCTACCGATTCACCCCGTAAAACGTTGTCGCTGCTAAAAACAGGCATAAACACTTGATTCGACGGACTGTTCTCTGCGGCACGAGCGGCACGACAGCACACAAAAAACAACAACAAACCCTAAACACAAAACGGCATGTAGTGGCACAGAGCGTGCAACCCGAGGATCATCCCTAACGCACACAGCTTCAGACTGCAGAACCCTCGTGGTGCTCCTGGAAAATTGTTGGACGGTTTGAAGCCCATGGCTCAAAACTGGCGGAGGGGACGTATGGGACCTACAGCGGGACCCCGGCCAAGAAAAACCTCCAATCGTGGTGCTCAGTTGCCACCCTCGCGGCCGCCGCGCCCCGCCTGGCCTCTCGCCTTCCCCTTATCCTTGCCCTTGCTCTTGCCCTTTCCCTTGCCTCTCCCCTTGGCCTGGCCCTTACCATCTGCACTCCCTCCTCCGGCCTCCGCCTCCTGCTTCATGCTTTTCACCCTGGTTTTGGCCCTCCAACAAAGCACCACCCTTTGCCCTGTTCGCCTCCGTGAAGGCTTTGTTCAAGACCATGGAGACATGGTGTTCGACTCTGTCGGCCGTTGCCCCGACACGGCCGACACGGTATACCAAAATGAATGTCTTCAACTTCCGTGCAGCATCCGCGCCCCACTCCGGCTCCACCCTGATGAAGCACCTCAGTTCATCGTGCAAAGCCCATAGTCCATCGTGCACGTCGCGGGCTTTGAGACCATGGATCAACTCCTCCCTGCCGGGTTGTGCCTGTGGAAGGGGCCATGTCACGTCCAGTGCCTTTGCCACCTCCTGCAGCCAGACTTCGCCTGCCCCCGTTTCCAGGGTGTCATCCGGTCTCCTAGCGCCTGCCAAGCGTCCTCCAAGCTTTGGCTGCGCATGGTGAAAACCCTCCCCCTGGGCGTACAGCCAATCCACTCTCCCACTATGCCCATATAGGGCGCTTCCAAGTTTGAACCTGGGCACGGTTTACCGGCGTACAGCCGGGCCGGAGACTGGCAGCATGGCCGTCTGATTACGCACGTGTACGAGCATCCGAGCATCAGAAATACGCTCACCCAGCCGTCCCGTACCACACCCCGGGCCCACTCGTATCTGCTCAAACCCGGCAACCACGCTCGTGAGATCTAACGCTATCCCAACTCGCATACACTCTTCCACACTTCACGCATGTGCGATTCGCGAGATCCGACCCCCAACAGAGTCGACTGTGTATGGTTCAAACTTGAAACTCACATTTGGACACTGTAGCTGTCACCCTGCACAAGTCCTCTTTGCCTTTAAAAGCGCGAGAGATGGCTCGACCGACCTTGTATCTGCAATCCAAGCTGCTATGCAAATTGCGGGCAGCACAAACGACCCCCTCATGGGCTCCCAAATTGAGCACCAAATCATGGCCAAGGCAAAATTGCATCATGTCGAAAAATTTCGCTCGATCAATGGTGACACCCGCCAGAGCCAAATTGGACACCCTTGCAAACTCTGCACGCAGTGCAAGCGGAAATGCATTGTCATAGATGTTTCGCTTCGGACGCGCACCTGTCATGCAGGGAGTCGTCCAAGAATCACGCCACTTCTGCATGTGACGGAAGCGAACACTGGAATAGGCGGTGACCCACGGAGACAAATTTGCAATTGGTCTCGTGTTGAGAGCATCAGTGACAACGACATGACCAGGCTCGACATTGGCAGACACATCAGAGGCAGATCCTTTGGGTATGGTGGAGACGACGCACTGCACGCAAAGCCTCAGGCCAGGGGCAGCGAGGATCATCTTCAACGAGCAAAGTAAGAAGGAGGAAGATCTTTGATCTCAAGCATCCGCCAACCGTCGAGCGCAACCGCACGATGATTTTTGGTGGCCAGCAGCCTATCCCTTAGATCCTTGCCTCGCATAGACGGAAGCGAACACTCGTGTTTGACAATTGGAGGCATGGCATCAAAAAAGGCTTGTTTGTCCACACATTGCACATCAGTGAAAAGGGTCTGCCACCTTGAAGCGATTTCCTCAAGCACATCCTTGGGCTTGGTGACGGTGAGGCCCGAGCTCGTTCGAACAACCTGTATGCACGGACTGAAATGCGGAGCCGCTGGTAAGCATCGCGGCCATGATCCTGGCGAAAAGACTCGCGCAGTCGGCGTCTCCATTCTTGAAGTCTTCGTTGCTAGTCGCCCTTTTCGATTTCAGAAGCGGCCTGCTCGAACTGCTGCATTAAAATGGTAAAGTCAGCATCTTCAACAGGACTTGGAACAGTGAAGGAGCAACAACGCCACATCATTTTAATTGACTCCCAAAAGGTGTCAAATTCATGATGCTCGGCCAAACTGCTTTGACCAGCAAGCAATCGCACTCGCTTGAAACTGAGCTCACGGATCTGCCGCATACATTTGTGAAGCCGCGTGAGCTGGGCTGTAGCAGGGGCGTCAGCTTTGGAAAAGCTCAAACCAGGAGCCGCAGCGGATCTGGCTTGAAAACGCGGCTTGCCTTGCCTGCCACTCTGAGACTTGCCACCATCACACACTTCACGACTGCGGTCACGCAAGTAACATTCAGCAGCTTGGCCAAGCAGCTTCCAAGCACTATCGGCATCCTGTTTGTCAAGCTCAGACTTGATACGGGGCACGAATCTGCGGCCGTGTTTCAGCTCCACGGATCGGCGGCGCTTGAGTGAGCCAACATCGCCATCCGAGGTGAAGCCGACGGGATCCCAGAAGTAGCGGCTTGCCTGAGCAGCGGAGCACGCAGCCCCCCACTCACAAACGGACCGTTGTTAACCGATGGACCGATGCCCATTCGCGGCGGATCTCGCAAGCCACTGGCAATTCATGCACTATTGCAGGCTGCACTCGTGGCGCTGTGTCATGCACGAAATTGTCATCACAAGTTTTGCACCTTAGGCGAGATTTGGGCTGTGCATCTGCAGGCTTATGACCTGCCGTGGCAGCTCTGTGTGTAGCACCAGACGCTGGTCGTGGCGCAGAATCATGCAACTGTGTGCTATCATGACCGTCCTGCGGAGCTTCATGCCTAAAGCGTAACCTGCCATGGTCACTAGCGACAGGTGAAACAACTGCTGCAGCGGCACTAGAAGATGGCGGACTTGTGGGCGGTGGCTGTGACCCACTCTGGAGCAGTGGGTGTGGGGGAAACAGGTCGACAGGTAGTCTTAGAGAAATTGGCATGGGCCGTTTTTGCGATTGCACACAATCTGATGATGACCTTTTCTGAGCACATCCTGAAGGTTGGCCTGGAGATCATCAAGTCTAGACGTGGCTTGCATCCGGCCAGGAACTGTCAGCCATCTGGCTTGGGGGAGATCTTTGTTGCGACATGCCTTGCTCAAGATTTTGGCACGAAGATGCTTGGTGTATTGCGTGTGTTTGACGCAAAAGAGGCCGCCATCGGGGCGGGCCTGGATCACGTGGCCACGACGATCAGCCCGCACAGGTTGCGCTTGCTGGACATGTGGCTCCTGTGCAGGAAGACGCGGTTGCGGTGGCGGCGCCGGGGGCGACGGTGGCGGTTGCACAGTCGCTCCCTGCACATCGTCAGTGAAAGACGGGATGTGTGCTTGCCAAATGTCAACCAGCATGGTTTGGATGCGGCGGACGTCCTGTACGGACAACCTCATACGAGCCGAGGCTCACTTAGCCCTTCAATTTAGGGTTCACTTGGACCTGCACCTAAAAAAGCTTACTTAAATCTTCTTTTTCAGGCTCACTTGGGTCTTCAGGGTTTGGGTTTAGGGTTCCTGGGCTTCGGGTTGAGGGTTTAGGGTTTAGGGTTTGGGGTTTTACGGTTTAGGATTTAGGGTTCATGGGCTTCGGCTTTAAGGTTTAGGGTTTAGGGTCTTACGGTTTGGGGTTGAGGGCTTAGGGCTCATGGG
>BGNK01003359.1:92642-100142 GCA_003297005.1 Symbiodinium sp. clade A Y106 | reverse complement strand
GTAGTAGTACCAAAAAGAAGTTCTATGCGAACCCGGAAAAGAAAATCTAAGTGACCCTATGGCCACCTCATACGGACAGTGACAATGGCACATGCTCTGAAACACACAGGAAAAGATGCTACCGACCGGAGCAAATTTCAAGGAGATATTGCAGCCTATCGGCTTGCTGCGGCTTGCTCAGTCCACATGTTGAGGAGTGAGCACGTGACGTCACAGTTAACTCCACGTTGAACCCATGCAAAGTGCTGAGAGCGGTCCGTTGCCAACCGCCTGCAGGCCTGAACACGAAACAGCTCACGGACATCATGCTTCCACGAGTGAGGGAGAGCTCGGTCAGCCAACATGTCTGTGATGACTTGCTCAAAAACGGGAAAGTCATGTAGTTGCCGCACGCGTGCGGTTGGACCCTCACGTATTGGTGGGCGAGCACCAAGGTCGGTGGCCAACTGCCTCCGCATGGCTGGGGTGCGATAGGCGCGCAACACAAGGTTAAGAGCCGCAGACTGCAGTGCAAACTCCGGTTCCAAAGACGGTGGCGCCAGCAAAGCAAACAAAGCCCACGCTGAAGCACTGTAGTTGTCAGTGTTAAGCAACGCGCAGACACAGTTGGACCTAAGGTGGCGGAGTCCCATGTCGCCGAGAGACGATGTGCGCCTTGGGCCCACGTCAACTGGAGCATGACCTGTCTAATCTTGTTAACCTTAGCAAACCATCCGAAGGGGAGCTTGCGAATGTTGCTGAGGGTTGAAGACCATTTATCAGCCCCAGCCTGCTCAAGATCCTTCCACTTACATCACCGGCATTAATAACGCGCTGTAAAGCAGTGGAAACATCATCACGATACATTCGCGGAGAAACCCATTTTGGTGGAGTAAGATCTCTGCGTTTCTTGGCGCCTTGACATGGCTGGCGTTTAACATTGTGTGGTTGTCCCAGCGAAAAACCTGAGCACATCGCAGGCCCATGAGGTGCAATCCGTGCAATGGAAGCATTCCATGCCAAATCATGACCATTATTGGCAATACTCAAAGTGGTCTTGTACAGGTCCAAAGCCCGGTGAGGGTTGTTCTGAAAAGAAGGTGTATTGAGCCAGAGCACCTGTCCAAATCCTTTTGCACACATTGTTTGTAGGATTGTAGGATATCTTGAGTCTCCGATGCTTGGGCTCCCGTACATACGTACCGCATTACGGCACCACACGCCACCACCGGCAACGATATGACGGCCGTTTTCCAAAATCGCGCCTTCGCCCGTCGGCTCAACAGCAGGTTGAGCAAAAACCTCTGCGGACCACGCGCCCCAGGTCCCAAATCACCGTATAGGTGATTCTTGATACTTGCCTGCCAAATGTTGACCAGAGTTTGCGGGACAAGAACAACGTCCGTAGCCAAATCAGCGTCATCTTCACATGCAATAGTGGCAAAGCGAAAGCAGGACTTGCTGCGAAGTATCCGTCGAGACAAATGGCTGATAGGAGCGCGAAAAGAAGCATAGTGGGCGCACTTCCATGATACATGAAAAACGTCATCAGGGCCACCCACAGAACAGTCGCAAGCAGTAGTCTTCTTGGTTTTGTGCTGTGACACAGGCAAAAAGCCCGCCCGTAAGCAACAAACGAAGCACAGACGCCTTCATGCAAGCCTGCTCGTGAACAAACGTGCCACTGTCAAAAGGGCCGGACCAACCTTGCTGCTCCAACTGTCGAAGATAACATAAATTGACATCCTTCAGGATACCTTTCTCGATCCCTTGAAAGGCCGCCCGATCACGAGCAACTTTGCGCCACTAATCGCGTCGCCAAACCTCGCGAGCGTCGCGCAACCAAGTACCTAAATCATCATCCGATATCTCCAACATGGACGCCACTGTACCACGAAAACCGGACAAGGCATCCACCTGACGAAGCCGTGCAACAGGACCATCATTGGAGGTGTCACCATTGTAAAACAAATCCTTGACTTGCGCGCGGTTGCCAGCGAACTTCATGGCCCTCCAGGCAACCAAAAGCCCATCCATCACCTTGGAAAAGTAAGGATTCAAGGAAGGGGAAGCCACCAGCGATACATGCCCGGGCTAGCCACATAACGATAACGTCGCAATAAACATCGCATGACGTCAGACCGATGTGTCGTAGCCTCAGAAAGGCAATGAGCGCCCGTGCCATACGTAAATTGTGCGCGGGTACGAAGAAGAGCACCACAGCGGCAGCCACGAACGTGGTAGAGACCTGAAAAACCGAAATAAGCTCACCCCCGAGATGAAAAAGTAGTGACGGAGACATCGTCAGCATAAGCACGAGGCTTGCAGCCAGGAACCTCCGCACTCAGCGCCTTCAACCATATATTGATGATGGCATTCAAAGCAATCATGGAGAGAGGACAACCTTGAAGGGTACCCCATAAACGGGTTGAGCCTGATCCAGACAAACACCCAGCTTGCACCGACGGATGGCAGTTCGCAACATCGCGAGGTACGGTACCGCGGATGGAAAGCACCTCCTCTTTCCACCACCGCAAAACATGTATCATGAGTAGACAATTTGATGGCACGCACCAGATCAAAGCCCTCTGGCAACCATAACAACTCCATGTCAACACCCTCACCGGTCTTGAAAAAAGGTTCCCCTCTTGCCTGAGTTTTGGAGCAGGACACCAACGAAATCGGAGTGCAGCAGAAAGCTGGCTGAAGGACCTTCACGAGGAAGAATGTCGGACACCGCCGCCTCGGGCACATAAGCCGAAAGCTCGGAGATGCTGACTGATGCCGGATGTGGTCCGGATGGCCATCCGTGCCGCTCAGGAAGCTTGATAATCATTTTGACCATGGTGCTAAGAAGGGAAAATTCAACGCCCCGCATGTTTTGGTAAACCGCCTCACCGAATCCCAACTGTACCATAAAACGGTCAACCTCGGTGTGAATTCGGACGCCCTCACTGCCCATGACACTGAGTCCACAACGAACCTTCTGGCGAGGATAACCGCGAAGACCGACACCTATCTGGATCGCGTGTAATGAGGATAGCCACCGGGCTCGAAGTAAACCCAACCCGTTGAACGACCTCGGCGATGTGATCGACTGGGACTGCGGAAACTCCGCCGCGCGAAGACAATGTCTGGTGAGTCTGGTGAGAAAATACGGGAACGCTCCAGTCATCCTGCACAAGCTGCGACTGTGCTCGAAGAATGGCCGCTTGCGGTATGACCGAGCGAACATCAGCTGAAACATCATGCACATTTGACGCCGAAGGCGCAAACACGGAAGCAAGGGGTGCCACCGCATCACTGCGGACATCAGATCCGGCCTTACTTTTCCCTTTAGCGTCACCCATGCCGGCACCTTTACCTTTGCCCTTACGGCCCTGACCCATGTTGCCATAGACCATGTGCATCATTCTGCTGCGCATCGACGAGGTAATGTACCACATGTAAACTACGCCAAGACAGGCACCAAGGAAAACATCAAACAAGATGTTAAGAGTACTGTTGATCACAACATTCTGTGTTGCGCTATAAAGGCCTGGCGCGCACTGTCTCGCCATCCACGTCAGCTCCACCTCCGGTACGCGTGCCAACAACGTGGATGTAGGCGCCGGAGATCCGACGGGATCCCAGAAGTTGGTGTTTGGAAGTGCAACGGCGCCGAAGTGCGCCAGGGCACCTATGCCAAATCCATCAGCCCACACCTGTGCGAAAAAGGTGAGAAGATGGACCCGAGGAAGAAGCAGCATTACCTGCTACATCTGGATTTGAATTCTCCACACTCGCATCATCACGACGACTCTTGGCACGCTTCTTAGAAGCCACCTTTGTGTTCGACGCCCTTGAAGCGCCGGGTTGAGCATTAACACTTTCCCTTGGAACACACGCAGCACGTGGCAGAGCAGTCATTCTGTCCTTCCAACGCCACCACTTCTGACACTTGCTACAACGAACAATGCCCTCGTCCTCTGCACCAATAGTTTTGCCAATTCGCTGATTCCAGACCAGCTCATGGTTGTGCTTATTGTACCGCAGGTTCATTTCGTCTTCAAGCTTCTTGTATCGGTTAGGGTTTCTCATCGCTCCCTCAACTTCCAACCACTGTGACTGAGGCAAATCAGCAAACTCGCACTTCTTATGGGTAATTTTGAGACGGATATGCTTGTGTAGGCCAACAAAGCGTCCGCATTTTCTGCACCATACTCCCTCTGCGTGTAACCGCGGCTGAAGCACGTGACCATTATCTTCCGTAGAGCTTGGGGGCTCGGGAAGNGGCCAACAAAGCGTCCGCATTTTCTGCACCATACTCCCTCTGCGTGTAACCGCGGCTGAAGCACGTGACCATTATCTTCCGTAGAGCTTGGGGGCTCGGGAAGACCATCATCAGCAATGACATCTGCCTTTACATTTTGGGGGGAGCTTTTCCTTGGTTCCATTCCTTAATGTACTTTTGCCAGACTTCCACCAACATACGCTGCACTGTAACAACTGTAAACGGTAAAAGTCGCGAGACGGGATCCCAGAACCCGACAGGGTCCTGCACGCCGAGCTCGCTCTCGAAGTGTATCGCTTTACCTCAGGACCAGCGGGCTTGACAAAAGTCCCCTACTGCCTGCGAAGCATTGGAGCCTCAGTCGGGCTCACGAGGGCGCCACAAAGGCCCAATAGCCTGAGCGCAAGCAGGCTTTGTAACGGTAGCGGGCTTTGCCAGAATCGGCCACATACCGCTCGATGTCATGTTTCAGATCATTCTGCGGGGGTGGGTCGTCATCAAAAACAGATTTGATGTGAAAGGCCGCACCGCGACGCTGTCTCGAGCTGCTGTCACCCTGGATGCGCTTTTCAGAACCGGGAAGGAAAATGCCTGTGCTGAGTTCAAAATCAATACAAAACTCAAGATAAGTGATGCCGCGGGTGGAATCAAGTGGGAGATCCGGCCAGCGCAACTGGCCAAGGTACCAAGCCAAAGCTCGGTATAAGAACTCACCGAAGGGAAAACGCAAGGCACGAGAGAAAGGCTTGCAAGGTGCAAGCACGTGCTTGTGACCGTCAAATTTAGCCGGGTGGGTGAGATATTCATTGCTAAGCCCTGGGAAGTGTTAACACTCCCAGGGTTTCGGGGACATGTATGCGGGCAGAACGTATGATTTCAGGGAAATGTATGTGGGCAGAACGTATGATTTCAGGGAAATGTATGCGGGCACGAATTATGATTTCAGGGAAATGTATGCGGGCAGGATGTATGATTGCAGGGACATGTAAAGGTATGATTTGAGGGAACGGCACTTGGGCAGGAATGGGTAATGACGTCGAAATGTACTCGGTCTGATCATGGTTTGGACCTGATGGAGCCAGACTCTGTGCCTCTGGCATTGATGCTTTTCTTCGCGGCATTTGCAGTACGTTGTTCAGCTCTGAAGCTCATGCAGCCTCGGACTGTTCCGAGCCAAAGTTGTTCAGCTCTCAAGCTCATGCAGCCTCGGATTGCTCTGAGCCAAACAAGCTGTCTATGTCCTGGTCAGCATCGTCCTCCTCTTCAATCATGGGCCGCTTCAGCCGGACATGCAGCTTAGGATACGCATGCTCCTCACGCAAGCTCGTTGTCAGCAGCACCTGCAGTAGAAACAGTGTGGGGCGGAAAATTTTTAGAGACAGATTGACCTTCTATTTGCAGCCCGCGGACACATAGCAGGCACGCGCCTATCACTGGCACCGACATGGCATTTCCAGCTAGTTTGTTGTACAGGTTTCTCTTGCAGCTCGGGAGGAATCGGACCGCTGACAAATTGAAGCCGTGCCTTATCGCGAATCGCACAGCACAAAAAAGACTCCGAACAATCCAGGCTACGGCTACATCATCTCAACAATACTTCGGTACTGGGTATCCGACGATGCCAACAGCTCCGGGGGACCTAGCAGCTTGTTCTGGCTGAAGGAGAATACGTGGCTGTTGGTAGTCAACCTCGACCGGCGTCCGCATGGCCCACAAAAACAAAGAGCAACAAAAACCCACAGCCATACTGCCGACACGTAAAGCTCTGTGCAATCTCCGCGCAATTTCACAGATGAGCCACGTCGGCATTCGGCCATCCCGCTTGCACAAACCGCGCGACGCGCTCTTCGCCAAATCCACCACAGCATCACCGGGATTCCGCTCTGGATCCTGAGATGCCGATTAACTCACTGCTGTCACTGCTCTCTGTCTCTAGTCTTTGAAGATGATGCCCTCAGCCCCGCCTCCTTTGAAAGCTGATGGTAGATCAGATCCAGATGTTCCAGTTCTCTGGGCGTCATGCCCACAACCCATTCTGCGCCGTATTTGCGTCTGCACTCTGTCGTGTACCTGCAAATTTAGCTCATGTGTCTTGGGATGTCGGGCGAGCTTGGGGGGAATTTGGAACTGAACAGGGCACCCTACACAGGGGCTAAGTTTCTCATCGTAAGCACAGGAATACTGCAATATTGGCGTCAATGTACTGGCAATACTACTGTATTACCGAATACTCTCTACTAAAAACCTAGGTATTCGGACTAAGTTCGGACTAAGGTTGCCTAACTGAGCAATTTAGTATGACTAGTATGCAACAATCTCGATGGTACGATCCAGACCCAGTGGCTTTCTGTACTCTGCGTGTGGCACATCACTCTCGAGGAGCGAGAGGTCTTTGCGAGCACAATCCATCTGCTTGCGTAGCTTGTCTCTGTTCGGCTCAGCCTGGTACCTCAGGCTCAGACCACATTTCCCTCCACATATTACATGCTGGTGCATGTGCTCCTCTGACTGCATGCGTGCAGGCAACACTGCCATAAGCAACCACTGCAGCATGTAATTTTTTGTCCTTCATCTTCGTGGCTGCGCGCAGGCCGCGCGGGTTTGTCCACAGCACGAGTCCCATTTGAAGAATGGAGCTCAGGCGGAAGATGGCGGATGACATCGCGTGGTGCATGAGCTGTACAACAACAACAGCGCTGTCTCCTTGCGGCAGATTCCAGCTGCCGACTGTCTATCTGAATCTGAATTCGTAGCAGACAACGGCAGACGCAAAGGTGGCCGAGCCCCTTTGCAAAAGCCGCTTCCCCCGTGAGAGAGTGTTGCACCACGGCCCACAGCCGGGATCCATCCAGTTATCCAGGATTAGCAGTATCCAGTGCATTTTTCGGTAATATTACGGGTCAATGTATGCATACATGGCATACGGCATACATACTGTGCTACACGACTGCTGTTGAACTACTGCTGACGGTCCTACGGGGTCCTACGGTTAAACGCCGAGGCAAAAAACCTGCGTCTTGGATTGAAAACTCTGCGGTGAGCCAGGCGATTCAAACAGCGACAAGCAACAAATCGTACTTCTTAGCCCTGGGGAATCGCTTCGAAGCCAAAACAACGGCAACAAATCGCACTTCTTAGCACTGGGGAATCGCTTCGAAGCCAAAACAACGGCAACAAATCGTACTTCTTAGCCCTGGGGAATCGCTTCGAAGCCAAAACAACGGCAACAAATCGTACTTCTTAGCACT
>BGNK01003359.1:76999-90745 GCA_003297005.1 Symbiodinium sp. clade A Y106 | reverse complement strand
GTGCTAAACATACTGGAAAACAAGAAGCCAGCAAACCATGCAGAAAACAACAGCCCCATTTTGTTAGCGCTAGTTGGCTTGCTAAACATACTGGAAAACAAGAAGCCAGCAAACCATGCGAAAAAAACAGCCCCATTTTGTTAGCGCTAGTTGGCGTGCTAAACATACTGGAAAACAAGAAGCCAGCAAACCATGCAGAAAACAACAGCCCCATTTTGTTAGCGCTAGTTGGCTTGCTAAACATACTGGAAAACAAGAAGCCAGCAAACCATACTTCTTAGCCCTGGGGAATCGCTTCGAAGCCAAAACAACGGCAACAAATCGTACTTCTTGGCCCTGGGGAATCGCTTCGAAGCCAAAACAACGGCAACAAATCGTACTTCTTAGCACTGGGGAATCGCCTCGAAGCCACAACAACGGCAACAAATCGTACTTCTTAGCCCTGGGGAATCGCCTCGAAGCCAAAACAACGGCAACAAGTCGTACTTCTTAGCCCTGGGGAATCGCTTCGAAGCCAAAACAACGGCAACAAATCGTACTTCTTAGCCCGGGGGAATCGCTTCGAAGCCAAAACAACGGCAACAAATCGTACTTCTTAGCCCTGGGGAATCGCTTCGAAGCCAAAACAACGGCAACAAATCGTACTTCTTAGCCCTGGGGAATCGCTTCGAAGCCAAAACAACGGCAACAAATCGTACTTCTTAGCACTGGGGAATCGCTTCGAAGCCAAAACAACGGCAACAAATCGTACTTCTTAGCGCTGGGGAATCGCTTCGAAGCCAAAACAACGGCAACAAATCGTACTTCTTAGCACTGGGGAATCGCCTCGAAGCCACAACAATGGCAACAAATCGTACTTCTTAGCCCTGGGGAATCGCTTCGAAGCCAAAACAACGGCAACAAATCGTACTTCTTAGCACTTGGGAAGCGCCTCGAAGCCAAAGCAACGGCAACAAATCGTACTTCTTAGCCCTGGGGAATCGCTTCGAAGCCCAAACAACGGCAAGGACGACTCAGAGGAACCAGCTCTTGTTTTTGCCTGAGGATACAGTGTAGTTGACACGCCTCCTCCCCTCATTCCTCCCCTCCATCCCCCGCCTGCCCCACTCCGAGTGATTCCCCCCCTATTTGGAGCGACTCCCTTGAGCCAGTGGGCAAGGCGGACGGCGTAGCCTTGAAAAATATTATGCACCGACCGTAAGGACCATAAGTTGTGACCATAAGACCACAAGGAGCAAGAGATAGAAATGATAATAGTAAAAGGTATAACGGTATAACTGTATAACTGTATAACGTGGTACGATGAAACAAGTTTAAATAAGTAAATAAGCAACCAATGATGAGTCAATAAGTGACCATATGTTTTAAAATTGAAGAAGCTTCGACGGCTGCGGGCTTTGCATGGCCACCTAGGATACAAGCCTCTGCGAAGCATGTTGCACACTTGCAGCAGAAGTCGTGGGGAATCTGCCTTGACATGCAACTTTCATCAACTTTCAAATGCTCAGTTCTCGGGCATCCTCCGGCAGCACGCGCACGTGCTACTGGGAGCCCAGCCCGCTGCACACATGATTCTAGCTTACTTCAACTGCACCTAGAACACGACGCAGCGAGGATTCCAAATTCCCGAATTCCACTCAAGCCCTGGGATTAGGCTGCTTGGTTGAGAGACGGCGAGGAGAGTCGGATGCCTCACGCTTGCGCTTTGGAGTCTTCGGGGTGCCCGGGGCAGCCAATGATTCAGCGGTCTTGCCCTTCAACTCCTGAGGGATCAACAACAAAGCTAGCAAAGCACACATGAATTTCCCCGCAGCCCATGCACACCACGACTGAAATTGAAGCGTCCTTGCTGAGCCGCTCCAAGCGAGCGTTGATATTCGAGGGAAGGTCCTTCTTGGCCAAGCCCAGCACGGTGCCGGCAAACTTGATCAAGCCCCCGCAATCTTTCAGCAACTGCGCAGAGTCCTCCCGGCCCCGCAAGAAAATATCGCAGGCCATGAGACTGAAAGCACCCTGGTTAAACGCTTTGCTCGTCGGCTCCATCGCAATGGCTTCCGAAAGAGGTTGCAAACAGTCGTCCCGAACTGCATCCTTGTAATCCTCCCAACGGCCGACGTAAAGAGATGCCACCTCTTCAATGGTCTTCAGATTGCTGGCACCTTGGAGCAATGGGGACACTGTGACAGAGCACCGACTATGAGAACTTTCGAAACTTTCGAGCTTGGAACCAGAACACCTTCGTTTCAAAACCACAACAACATCTCAGACCTTGGCAACAATGACTGAGTAACAAAGTAACCGAATAGAAAAGTGCGATAATTTATGGTAACAACAGGCACGCGTCACAGCGCCTGCAAGGGCGGAGATCTCCTGTCCCTGCATGTCCGCGTCTGTCTTCTTGTCGTGACTGTTGTGCTTGGCAACGATGTCCATCAACTCCTGCGGGAACCCGGACGGGCCCAAAACGTCCGCTGGCAACTCAGCCATCTGAGTCATAGCGGACGAGCAATCCTTGTGCAAGGCAGCCAAAGCTGCCTTCTCTGTCACCATGGATTTGGCCAGCTCCTGCATGGAGGCCGTAGCCTTAGCCCCCAAGGCTGCCACAGCCTCCATCACTCCAGGCAGCGCCTCGATGCCGTGAGTTGCCAGGAAGGCTTGCAAGTCTGAGAGGCACACGAGGCCCTCAGAGGTATCATCTCTGCTGATCCAGCGGGTCGCACGAAAGATTTGCCCGGCAGCGTTGTCCGGTGGGTTCTTGAAGTTCTCGACCTTCTGGATGCAGCGCACCTGCTGCTCTACAACTGGTCCCAGGCGAGAACGCTGGGTTGCATTCAACTGCAAGATGCCCAAGTGCTTTCCGTCGATGGAAAGAGATCTGAACCAAGCCATTGGCTCAGTAGCATGACTGACAGCTGCGTCAGAGGCAGCCTCTGCCATCTTGAGGAGTGATAGGAGAGCCTTGGGGGACTCCGCACCTAGGCAAAGCAGCAAAACTGAAGAACGGTCGCCTCTGACTCTGATTGCACAATCACTTGTTATTCGCTGCTAACGCTTGGCACAGACTCAGACTCACGTCAATTGAAAGCCCGCAGCACAGCGCAACGACCATTCTACCTTACGCCCTCCTATATGCTGTTGCTGAACTTCTAGATCCACACTACACGGTGAGCTTCACCGGCAGCTATGAATCACTCACCATCTGAGCCATGCACAGTCCTTGACTCCCTGAACGAAGCTTTGCAAATCTCGGCTGGACTGAATCTTGAAGATCGCGGAAGCAGCCTGGATGAAGGTATCTGAGTTGAGGTCTCCTTTGGCCGCTCGTGTGCACGTGAACATGGAGTCAAATTCGGCCAGCAGACGACCGCCACAGTCTGCCACACTCTCTGGCAACGCAGGCCAGCCAGGCACCTGCACAAAGGCAATGAAGTTTAGTGCACGAGGATTACGGAATACCTGTTGCATCTCTAGACTCTAGACTGAGACGACTGAGACGTGATCTGTATCTCCGCACGGACGCTGTGCATCCGACAGTAGGCTTGCAACTGGGGGTGGTTTGCAGTTGGGGGCGTGGAAAATGGCCAGGAGGGGGGNCTTATTCGTATTGTTCGCAATCTACGAGGATTGTGGGAGTGGGCGGCGGTGGTGAAGTGCCGGGGAACAAGGATAGCAGGGCAGGGCAAAGGGGAAAAGGGTACAAGGACAGCCATGATGCTTCTTTGGGCGCAAGAATCGTGAGCATCAGCTTTTGTGACTCGACTGGAACTTATTAGCAGTGAAGGGCTATTGGCTAGCGACAAAAGAATCTCCTAAATCATGGAAACCGAGACACAAGCTAAACATCACTGCCTTCAATATATCCCAGCTGTCTGCCTTAGCAGCTCGCGCCAGCATCCACATGGTCTTGAAGACACTCTCGCGACCCAGCACAGCCAGAACACTCTGGTCCTGTGTCACATCCGAGCCTCGCAAGGCAGCCGCTGCCGACTGCAGCACAGTGTCCACGTACTGGTTCAGCACGCTTTTCGCAGCTGCCACCTCCGATTGCAGAGCCTGTATAGATGCTTGCTGCTGTTCGGTGCTACCGCCAAGGCCAGCAAGAGCCTCCTCACAATTCATGGCTGCCACAACCTTGTCCACCTCGTCCCGCCGCTCACAAAAGAGAGCTAGCTTCAGCGGCTCATTGATGCTGCCACTGCTCCCCAAGATCTCTGGGAATGTGTCCACGCACGCCTTGCACTCATCCAGAATGGATGCGACTGACTTGCACATCTTCGATGCTGTCACCAGAGTCCCCCACAGCTTCCTAGCATGCAGCATGACCGTCTCAGGCATGTGGACAATGAAACATACACCAAAACAAATTAAATGTCTGGTGAACGGAAACTGAAGCAAAGTAGGAGGACGTGCTCCTATAAACTATTATAGATTATTTATAGACTATAGACTGTTATAGAGTTATAGACTCTAGACTCTAGATAATATGAAAATCTTCATGACTCACGCAACAGAGCATCTTAGCCGTCCCAACTTTAAAATAGGTGAGCAGTTTGTCGCCAAGTGCGCCCTTGCATTCCACAGCAGCCTTAGCAGCACGGTTCTCCATCGGGCTGCCCTGCAATCCATCCTGGCGAAAGAAGGAGCACGATTGCAATTGGACTGTTGAGCATCACGTGTACAGAATGGGCTGGCTACCCCGTGAAGTACAGAATGGGCTGGCTACCCCGCGAAGTCCTGCCCAAAGTTGGACAACATGACTCGCACCACCTGTGTCTCCAGCTGAGCCCAGCTGTGGTAAGCAGTATCCGGGACGAGGTCGCAAGCCGAGGGATCGTAGTCCGCGGGAAGGCTCTGCAAGTCCATGCTTGGAACAGGGCACCTGCTGCATGACTGAACAAAGAAAGAGTAGACCAGGCACGAGGCCAGTACTGTACGTTACATAAAACTCATCTTAAACTTACAGAGCCGTAGCAACACCTGAGTTCTCAGGTAATGTGAACACGCAAGGTGAATCCTGTACTCCTAGAATGCTGCACTCATGCCAGGGTACTCAAGCATGATGCCGCGAATCCTGTCAATGTCCTTGCACCGGAAAAGCCTGTCCCAGAATAGACCTAGGATCTGCATCTGCAGATTGATGGCAAGCTTCGTACGATCCGAGACATCTTCTGCCCCTCGGCTGGAAAGGAACAGGTTCAAGGTGTACTTGTCTGGCACATCCCGGAAGGACATGAGCGTGAAGATCAAGTGCATCCAGACCCGCTCCTGCACGCTGTATCATAGAGGCTGCTGTTGCAGCAAAGCGCATTAACTGGGCTGTCATTGGGGGGCATGCACGGCGTGAACCCACAGATGCCAGGAGGGAGGACTATGATTCTGCATAAATAAATACTGAAATATAACACTAAAAGTTATCATAAGTTAAGTTCAAGACATGAGCCCAGTCGAGTCAGTCTAGTAATCAAGACATAATAATCACACTGTGTCGGTAGTACTGCCACGCTGACTGACTCCTATTACCTATTCCACCTATTCCCCCTACGCAAGACTGCCTCCTCGGGGTTCGCATTGGCCTTGAGAAGGTCCTGCACGATGCCGATCGTGATCTCGGCTAGAAAGCTTGACGGGAGCTTCCCCATGAATTCAGCCTCCGCTGCCTCGAAGTCCGACTGCAGCCACACGGCGCCTTTCTTCATGGCGCTCAAGTGCTGATGGGAGTTGCGGGTGACTTCCACAAACTCAAGGGTGTCCTGCGCCGCGGAACAGGTGATTGGAGTTCGCCAGACTGCAAGGTTTTGGCAGGCTTGAGGCGTCGAGAGGGGGTGTAAACAACACACACACACACATAGTACCTACGGCCTACGGACATATGGCACTCATGGCCATTGGCATTAAACCGAACCATAAACCTTCATAAACCTTGGGCCCTGAACCACGACATACCACAACCCCTTTTTACACAGCATATCAGCATAGACTGTACTATACTGACTATACTATACTGCCTAGCCTAACCCGCACAAACCGCAACTAAGAAAAGGGTGGGTGAGGTAACAAAACTATGATAAAGAGGTTTGTATTTGCCCGCAAGGCAACGATTCGCACCTGCAGACGCAAACCACTGAAACGGGAGTCCTCCACAAGCTTCTGATGCTCAGGTACCGGAGAGCCCAGAACCTTGTTAGACAATGACTCCAACTGCTTCGCCATGCGATCCACTGACTTGCCAGTGATCTTCTCACGCCACAAAGCCTCAAACACATATCACACATCATATGAGGTGCCCCACTCGCATGGAATATTACGACAGTCCAATAACATCGTGTCTTTAACTGTGATATATATATATATATACATATTATATAACTTTCTTACTGTATAACTTCACGCCACTGGACAACAAGAAGAACCCAACGGCACGGCCTCCAGCGTGAAGTCTTTCGACTTTGTGTCGAACTCTTTGCGGAGCTTCTCCGCTGCGGCGGTCTGCGCGGGAGTAGACGTAGCCCGAGCCGCCTGCTCGATGTTCTTGCCCTTCCTGCCTCGTCGCCCCTTGACAGCTTCAGGCTCAGCGAGTGCTGCTTCCAGAGGATCGTTGTCGTTCTCACCAACCAAAGAAGCTCGCTCCGACCGCTCGTCATCGCTGAAGCGTGCCAACCGCGGCGTTGCCAAAGGGGAGGTGCGAGGTCTCTTAGTCGAGCCGCTGCTTTCGCGACGAAGGTTGCGGCCACGACGTGTGTGTCCACTGTTAAAGCCCATGTCGTCGATGTCGCTCTCGGCTTCCTCGTCGCTGCAAGTTGCCGAGCTCGCCCGAGGCTTGCCGAAGAAGTTTGCCACGCGAGCCTGCGCCCCTGACGTGGTCTGGCTTTTTAGGCGTCCTTGCAACGACGCAATGTCGCGGCGATTGCCCTCGTAAGCAGCTTCTGCCGCACGTCCACCTTCATGGTTGGAAACCTGATTGCAGCAATCTGCACATCTTTAGGAACTTGACTAGAATGGCTTGAGGCATAGGGACAGCTGCTGACAGAAAGCAACAACAACAACAAGAGAAACGGACAGCTTCTGACGGCAGGATGGTTTAAGCTTTAGGGACAGCTGCAACAGCTGGTGACAGAAAGCAGCAACAAGAGAAACCGGACAGGTTCTGGCAGCAGAACGGCTCAACAATTGGGGACAGCTGGTGATAGAAAGCAGCAACACGAGAAACCGGACAGCTTCTGACAACAGGATGGTTTAAGGCTTTGGCAGCGGCTCGAGGCTGCTAAGGTACCCGTACCAACCTACAGGGTTTGCCTGCCTGAATGATACGTACAGAGCGGTATACATTAAGAAGCAATCCGGCCTTGCGCTTGCCTGCCGCCTGTCGGGAGCCCAACCTCACTTTCTTCCTGCCAGTCATCACTGGCACGAGATAGTCGTCACCGTCTTGCAGCACCGTCATTTGCAACTCCTGCGCATAGGCTGTGGAGGACAAAGGCAACTTGTATGAAGGTTTTGGCTCCAATATTTGTTTATGAATCTATGAATTACTTCGACATGACTCTGACTCTAACTTAACTAACGTTTACTAACTAGACTGCAGTGACTATAGACTGATTCTGGAGACTCTAGACCCTAGCCTCTAGATTATATTGCCCCATATCATACAGCCGTAGTTGGTCATATAGCCGTCAGGTACAGCCAAGATACCTCTTCGACGAATTTCACTTTGGCACCGTCAGACAAGTGAAGCTTGTTGCTGAAGCCCTCGCTCTCCAACCACTCGTCGATTGGTACACCCTCGCCTTCCTGAAAGATGTCACTGTAAACCTTCTCCTCGCGAATGGCCTGCAAATCTACGGTCTCATGGACTCGGCGTCCACGAACGGGAGCCGCGTTCCCAGTCCGCTTTTCGACCCACTTTGCTTTCACTGCCTGTGGTGGCCCGTGCCGTGCTACTAGACTTGCTAAACTTTTCGGTTTCTGTTTCTTGAGTACAAGCTACTCAGTTCGTTGATTAAGTTAGTTTAGCTACCGTCGGTTAGCTAAGTTAGCTAAAGATAACTAAGATATAAGATAACCACAACTACCAAACAGTGGTCTACACAGACACTAAATGTGTAAAGACCCAAGACGTCTGCTACAACCTGTGCAGGCGTAGACATGTACAGTCTAGTGGCACTGCTCTCGGCAATGTGCTGGTTCAGCTTCACCTGGGGGATGCGCTCGAACTCGTGGTCACGGGTCGTCTGCACGGAGACACATGATGCGAGAAGCAGGTGCTGGTTTTGGTATCTTGAAGGGCTCGGGGGGCAGGGGGGGCGAGGGTTGGACACAAGAGCGTAAGCAACCTGTGCCCCAAAGCTGCCCCTACTTGGAGGATCATGGGACTTAGTAACTAGGGTTATAATTAGGGTAACTCTACTTATAACTACTTATAACCCTAATTAAGGTACTTATAACTTAGAACTAGAACCTTACTTACTAAGTCCCATGATCCTCCAAGTAAGGCCCCTAACCTAAGCCCCTAGCCAGCGCAAGCAACCTGTTCGTGGGGAGTGATTTGGGGTATCTTGAAGGGTTCCGATACCTTGTCCCAAGATCCATGCAAACATCGCTGCACACGACACACCCCGCCTTCAAACCTGATGCCCTATCTTGAACACAGGAAACACAACTATTCAGTTTCTACCTCCTCACTTCCTCGATACAAGTAAAAAACGATCCAGGATAGGAGGCGGGCTGTCTTGTCTTGAGGCAATTCCAATCATGGGGCTGGGAGTGTAGATTTAGGTCAACGAGCGGAAGGATGCCTTGCAGCGAGAGCACTCGTTGCCCTCGGGCACGTTCCGCTCGCCCGTGGCCTCCGGCGCAGGGGGCATTCGTATTCGTATCTATTATTCAGGATTTATCATTTAACTGTCATTTATCTTATTGCTGAAGCCGCTTACTTTGTGCCGCTCATTGACGGGCATGTCGCACACAGGTTCTGTCTGAAGCCAGGGCCACTCATAATGGCTCATAACTTGACTCACCCATGACTGATAGCTCATTACTCATAACTGACTCATAACGAACCAACTCACAATGCCAAATACTAATACCTAGTGTTACCGCCTGCAGTGACACTCTGAGATTCTCAGACTTCAAACAGGACGTCATTGTCAGCTACCTGAAGATGCGTGAGGTGAGCGACTGCCTGCGCAGAAATTTTCTTCGAGCCCTGAGATGGATTGACGGGCACGGACGTGGATATATGATATACGGCGTCCACATGGAGACACCGCGAGAACCTATTTGGCTGGGTGAGCCTATATGTATTGCGGCTATTAGAAGAACACTGAGACCAAGAGCATGTGTGAGCTGCGGAAACTACCTGGCCTTGTTCACTCCGAACTTCACCCAAGTCACTGGCGTGGGTGCATCTGGGGGACTGTAGGAATCCATGTCACCGTGATACTGCTCGCACGTTGAGCACCAAGCGGCCAAGCGCTTTTGCTCTGGAGCACTCATTGTCGCGACACAAGTCAGGCAAGAGCGCCGGCAAACACAACCCGTGTTGACTCTAGAGAGACTGTCGTGCAAAACGGCTGCAGAGCGACCTTGCCGACAGAAGAACAAAGAGACCCAGCAAATTCTTCAAAGAACTTAGAACCCACTACAACTATAACTTATAACTTATAAAACTTTTAGCCAGCAGGAAACAGAGAAGGAAAGCCAGAGAAAGAGAGAGAGAGAGAGAGAGGCTTGAGGACTCGTTCACAGTTACCGTCACCGTAGTTACCGTCGTCACAGCTGCAGCAAAACATGGTTCTGATTCTGACTCAGAGACTCTGACATACTCGCACAGCCCTGGTTGCATCAGGCAAAGCCTTGCGCACCTTTCGGCAGCTACAGACACTGTGCCTGATCTAGATCCAGATTCCAGATGCACAGGCAGACACACTTTTCTGCATGAACTCCTGAATGGAGCGCACCCAGCAAGGGAATCTGTAAGCGGCGGCCTTGCTCGCTGACACTATCTAGGGAGCTAGGCCATGCCAAGTTCCCCGTGTCATAGCCATAGCCATAGCCATGGCCATAGCATTATAACGACGGAGTTAAAGAGCGAGTAGAATTAAAATTTACAATTAGCTTTCGGAGTCTACCAGTCTAATCTGAATCTACACCTTGAGATATATAGTTTAAGTTTAAGTTTAAGCTGACTTCGCCCGAACATAGAAATGCTAAGCCTGAGCTGCATCCAAACAACTATCGTAACTATAGTTTAATATTAGTAACAAAAAAAAATATATATATACTATATTATATTATATAATCATATATATATATTCAAAATGGACCGGGCAGTCTGGCCACTCTTTTTTTTGTCGCTCGTGCAGAAAGGTCAGGGCTCGCGACGATGGCATGAGCCCTGTGAAACAATCAACACGCAGCTACGTCTACATTTACGAAGTGCAGTACAACGGGAAACCTGCCTGCACTGGGACGGCTGGGTTACCGTAGGCTCCACTCTCTTCTTCTCATTTTGCTGGCTTCGGCCTCGCAGCATACAGACTCTTGCAGGTGGTGTTGCACGGCACTGTTGAACGTCCATGCTGTCCATGTGGCCCATGCTCCACAAAGCCGAAAGTAGATAAAGACCGTTGCCGCCGCAGGGAAAGCACAACACGGTTGTTGATTATTTAATTATTTCTCAGTACCACTCCGGCTTCCTAGGGTACGTTCACGTCCAATCACTCCCGATCTTTACAACTTTATAACTTTTATAACTTATAACTTATAACTTATAACTTCGAACTTCGCGTAACCTCGGCAACTGACCGCTGCCGCCCTTAAGGGACTTGTTGTCTTCCTCACTTCTGGTCACTCCCGCTCACTTCCCACCATGGCAGCTGACCGCCGCTTCCCTATACCCAGACCCCCGGGAGGATCTAGAAAGTAGATCCCCTAATTTGGGGCCCTATACTACTAAGGCTACTTTATAGGAACCCCCCATTAAGGGATCTACTTTCTGGATCCTCCCGGGGGTTTGGGTACTCTTCACTTCCGATCGTTCCCGATCGTTCCCGATCCCTCCCGACCATAGCAGCTGACCACCGCTTCCCTTGAGGGAAGTGTTGTATTCCTGACTTCCGATCGTTCCCGATCGTTCCCGATCCCTCCCGATCCCTCCCGACCATAGCAGCTGACCACCGCTTCCCTTGAGGGAAGTGTTGTATTCCTGACTTCCGATCGTTCCCGATCGTTCCCGATCCCTCCCGATCCCTCCCGACCATAGCAGCTGACCACCGCTTCCTTTGAGGGAAGCGTTGTATTCCTTACTTCCGATCACTTCCGATCGTTCCCGATCGTTCCCGACCCCTCCCGATCCCTCCCGACCATAGCAGCTGACCACCGCTTCCCTTGAGGGAAGTGTTGTATTCCTGACTTCCGATCGTTCCCGATCGTTCCCGATCCCTCCCGATCCCTCCCGACCATAGCNCCGCCGCTTCCCTTGATCCCTTGGGTAGCGGCGGTCAGCTGCCATGGTCGGAAGGGATCGGGAGGGGTCGGGAACGATCGGGAACGATTGGAAGTAAGGAATACAACACTTCCCTCAAGGGAAGCGGTGGTCAGCTTCTATGGTCGGGAAGGATCGGGAACGATCGGGAACGATCGGAAGTAAGGAATACAACACTTCCCTCAAGGGAAGCGGCTGTCAGCTGCTATGGTCGGGAGGGATCGGGAACGATCGGGAACGATCGGAAGTGATCGGAAGAAAGGAATACAACGCTTCCCTCAAAGGAAGCGGTCAGCTGCCGCGGTCAGGAATGATCGGGAGTCATCGGAAGTAATCGGAATATGTCACGCCGTCTGAGCAGGGGTTGGTATAGGTTGCCTCCGGCCAAATGGCACGGACACTGCTGACACACAATCCGGCCACGCAGGGGCCGCCGCCTGAGGGATCACGCGCACTGTTCAGTCGATGACACTGGCACTCGGCATAAGTGTAGCAGACAGTGTACGGTTATACGGCTCCATGGTAGGTCTGAGACAGCCGAGACAGCTTGCACAGCAGTGCGGCCGATCCAGTCTATCAGAGTCTATCAAGCCATCAAGCCATGAACAGAAAGACTGATGCTTCAGCTCGCAGGTACTTGATCTTGCGCGGTTTATGATGCCTGCACTGCCGGATTGAACAGCTATAAGTTGAGCGTTAGGGGCTGGGGTGGGCATAGAGTGGCCAGACTGTCACCCATATAATCATATAAGCCATACAACAAAAAGTTATAAGCTATAAATGCTATAAATCTTTAAGCTACTATATTTTAAAAGTTATAAGTTAGTTGAGTTAGTTGTTATAAGTTATAAGCTATAAGTTATAAGCTTGAAAAATTGCAAAGTTCGTTAGCGTTAGTTCAGTTCTTAGAAAGTAGAAATGTAGAAATTGGAAGATTAGAAACAATTGTAGAACTATAGACTTGTTATCTAAACACATCTGTCTATGCTCTGCTAGAGGCTTAAGCTTGGAAGTCTGCAGCGCAGTGGCATGGCCTAGAGCGAGAAGCCGGTGTTGCACCGTCCCTGTAGCCTAAGTTTTGACTCTATATGTGTCTACGACTCTATGACTCTATGACTGATACGGATGAGAAAGCAAAGACACAGGGGCTCGTCTTGCACGGTAATCCACAGTGGTTACCCTGTACGTAGCTGGTCCGTAGTAATGGTCGTGAGTGTGCTGCGCATCTCGATGAACACGTTGTCCCCGATTCTCATAGTAGTGCCTGTGCACCTCACGATGTTGATTTCCGACCGTGGCATAGTCATGCGACGGGTCACGCCCCATGTCATGCACCCAGTTGTAGCTCTGCGTGTAGAAGTGCCCACGCTCCCACGCCAAGTCGGGGTGGCTTGCCGTGAAGTCGTTGAAACCTTCTTCCACAGCCGAGCGCTGAAGAGTGGAAGGCAGGGGCGGAATGGGCGGGACTGGGAGGCTTTCCTCCGGGATACTTCCGTGCCAAACCTCTGGATCGACTACTGCAGAAGCTGGCTGCTCGCTGGCTGAGGTCTCACTTGAAGTGCGCAAGCCTCCCGTCACATCTGCTGCAACAGGAAGCAGCGCCAGCATGGGAGAGTTTGGTGGCATGCAAACTTGCGTCAAGTAAATGAAAGTCGGACCATGGTAATGGTGATGATGGTGGTGGTGTTCGTGCGTGTGCCGGGAGAGGTCGATGTGATAATGCCTGTGGGAATAATGATGCTGGTTGCGCACATCCCAATGGTAGAGCCGGTAATGGTGGTGGTAGATGTTGGTGTAGACGTTCACACGATCTGCCTCGATTGTGCGGGGTTCAAATGTGAGTACCGGTAATAGTAATTAGTTACTGGCAAATCGAATTTCGGTGGAATGTACAATACTGTGTTAGGCTATATTGTCAATACTCTAGAAACAGAATGCAGACATGCCCCGAAATCTCTAGGTCAAGCTACACGCCGTAAACATGGGACCCTACCGTACCGACTACCTGGCCCACTGAAGCCTCGTCGATTTGTTACGGGCATCGGCGTGTGTATGTTGTGAGATCACACATCACAGGGGGTACGATTTGTTACGGGCATCGGCGTGTGTATGTTGTGAGATCACACATCACAGGGCGTATGATTTGTTACGGGCATCGGCGTGTGTACGTTGTGAGATCACACATCACAGGGGGTACGATTTGTTACGGGCATCGGGGTGTGTATGTTGTGAGATCACACATCACAGGGGGTACGATTTGTTAC
>BGNK01003359.1:48579-76683 GCA_003297005.1 Symbiodinium sp. clade A Y106 | reverse complement strand
CCCATGTGATGTGTGATCTCACAGCATACACATGCCGATGCCCGTAACAAATCGTTCCCCCCTGTGACGTGTGATCTCACAACATACACGCGCCCATGCCCATTTCAAATCCTACCCCCGGTGATGTGTGATCTCACAACATACACATGCCGATGCCCGTAACAAATCGTACCCCCTGTGATGTGTGATCTCACAACATACACACGCCGATGCCAGAGGCAAATCGTACCCCTTGTGATNTATGTTGTGAGATCACACATCACAGGGGGTTCGACTTGTTACGGGCATCGGCGTGTGTATGTTGTGAGATCACACATCACAGGAGGTACGATGTGTTATGGGCATCGGCGTGTGTATGTTGTGAGATCACACATCGCAAGGGGTACGATTTGCCTCTGGCATCGGCCTGTGTATGTTGTGAGATCACACATCACAGGGGGTACGATTTGTTACAGGCATCGGCTTGTGTATGTTGTGAGATCACACATCACAGGGGGTACGATTTGATACGGGCATCGGCATGTGTATGTTGTGAGATCACACATCACAGGGCGTAGGATTGGAAATGGGCATCGGCGTGTGTATGTTGTGAGATCACACATCACAGGGGGTACGATTTGTTGCGGGCATCGGCGTGTGCATGTTGTGAGATCACACATCACAGGGGGTAGGATTTGAAATGGGCATCGGCGCGTGTATGTTGTGAGATCACACATCACAGGGCATTTGTTACGGGCATCGGCATGGGTATGTTGTGAGATCACACATCACAGGGGGTACGATTTGTTACGAGCATCGGCGTGTGGATGTTGTGAGATCACACATCACAGGGGGTACGATTTGTTGCCGTCATAGGCATGTGTATGTTGTGAGATCACACGTCACAGGGAGTACGGCTTGTTANGTTACGAGCATCGGCGTGTGGATGTTGTGAGATCACACATCACAGGGGGTACGATTTGTTGCCGTCATAGGCATGTGTATGTTGTGAGATCACACGTCACAGGGAGTACGGCTTGTTACGGCCATCGGCGTGTGTATGTTGTGAGATCACACATCACAGGAGGTACGCTTTGTTACGGGCATCGGCGTGTGTATGTTGTGAGATCACACATCACAGGGGGTGCGAATTGTTCGTACCCCCTGTGATGTGTGATCTCACAACATACACACGCCGATGCCCGTAACAATTCGTACCCCCTGTGATGTGTGATCTCACAACATGCGCACGCCGATGCCCGTAAAAAATCGCACCCCCTTTGATGTGTGATCTCACAACATACACACTCCGATGCCCGTAACAAGCCGTACTCCCTGTGATGTGTGATCTCACAACAAACACACGCAGATGCCCGTATCAAACCGTACACCCAGTGATGTGTGATCTCACAACATACACACGCCGATGCCCGCGAAAAAACGTACCCCCTGTGATGTGTGATCTCACAGCATACACATGCCGATGCCCGTAACAAATCGTACCCGTGATTTCACAACATACACACACCGATGCCCGTAACAAATCGTACCCCCTGTGATGTGTGATCTCACACAATACACATGCCGATGCCCGTAACAAATCGTACCCCCTGTGATGTGTGATCTCACAACATACACACTTCCCGTAACAAATCGTACCCCCTGTGATGTGTGATCTCACAACATACACACGCCGATGCCCGTAACAAATCGTACCCCCTGTGATGTGTGATCTCACAACATCCACACGCCGATGCTCGTACCCCCTGTGATGTGTGATCTCACACCATACACACGCCGATGCCCGTAACAAACCGTACTCCCTGTGATGTGTGATCTCACAACATACACACGCAGATGCCCGTAACAACACGTGCCCCCTGTGATGTGTGATCTCACAACGTACACACGCCGATGACCGTAACAAATCGTCCCCTCTGTGATGTAAGATCTCCCAACATTCACACGCAGATGCCAGTAACAAATCGTACCCCCTGAATGTGTGATGTCACAACATACACACACCGATGCCCGTAACAAATCGTAACCCCTGTGATGTGTGATCTCACAACATACACACGCCGATGCCCGTAACAAATCGTACCCCTGTGATGTGTGATCTCACAACATACCAACGCCGATGCCCGTAACAAATAGTACCCCCTGTGATGTGTGATCTCACAACATACACACGCCGTTGCCCGCAACAAATCGTACCCCTGTGATGTGTAATCTCACAACATACACACACCGATGCCCGTGACAAACCGTACCCCCTGTGATGTGTGATCTCACAACATACACACGCCGATGCCCGCAACAAATCGTACCCCCTGTGATGTGTGATCTCACAACATACACACGCGGATGCACGTAACAAATCGTACCCCTTGTGATGTGTGATCACAACCCACCCACGCCGATACCAGTAACAAAACGTACCTATGTGTGATCTCACAACATACACACGCCGATGCCCGTAACAAATCCTGCACCCTGTGATGTGTTATCTCATAACATACATACGCCGATGCCCGTAACAAATCGTACCCCCGTGATGTGTGATCGCACAACATACACACGCCGATGCCAGTAGCAAATCGTACCCCCTGTGATGTGTATCTCACAAAATACACACGCCGACGCCAGTAACAAATCGTACCCGCTGTGATGTGTGATCTCATAGCATACACGCGCCGATGCCCGTAACAAATCGCACCCCCTGTGATGTGTGATCTCACAACATACCCACGTCGATGCCCGTAACAAATCGTACCCCCCGTGATGTGTGATCTCGCAACATACGCACGCCCATGCCCCAAATCGTAACCCCTGTGGCCCTGTGATGTAAGATCTCCCAACATACACAGGCCGATGCCCGTAACACATCGAACCGCTTGTGATGTATGATCTCACAACTTACTCACGCCGATGCCAGTAACAAATCGTACCCCTTGTGATTTGTGATCTCATAACATACACACGCCGATGCCCGTAACAAATCGAACATCTTGTGACGTGTGATCTCACATCATACCCACACCGATGCCAGTAACAAATCGTACCCCCTGTGATGTGTGGTCTCACAACATGCACAGGCCGATGCCAGTCACAAATCGTACCCCTGTGATGTGTTATCTCACAACATACACACGCAGATGCACGTAACAAATCGTTCCCCTACACACGCCAATGCCCGTAACAAATCGTACCCCTGTGATGTGTGATCTCACAACATACCCACGCCGATGCCCGTAACAAATCGTACCCCCTGTGATGTGTGATCTCACAACATACACATGCCGATGCCCGTAACAAATCGTATCCCTTGTGATGTGTGATCTCACAACATGCACACGCCGATGCCTGTAACAAATCGTACCCCCTGTGATGTGTGATCTCACAACATACACACGCCGATGCCCGTAACAAATCGTACCCCCTGTGATGTGTGATCTCACAACATACACACGCCGATGCCCGTAACAAATCGTACCCCCTGTGATGTGTGATCTCACAACATACACACGCCGATGCCTTTAACAAATCGTACCCCCTGTGATGTGTGATCTCACAACTTACACACGCCGATGCCCGTAACAAATCGTACCCCCGGAGATGTGTGATCTCACAACATACACACACCGATACCCGTAACAAATCCCCTGTGATGTGTGATCTCACAACATACACACGCCGATGCCCGTAATGTTACGAGCATCGGCGTGTGGATGTTGTGAGATCACACATCACAGGGGGTACGATTTGTTGCCGTCATAGGCATGTGTATGTTGTGAGATCACACGTCACAGGGAGTACGGCTTGTTANGTTACGAGCATCGGCGTGTGGATGTTGTGAGATCACACATCACAGGGGGTACGATTTGTTGCCGTCATAGGCATGTGTATGTTGTGAGATCACACGTCACAGGGAGTACGGCTTGTTACAGCCATCGGCGTGTGTATGTTGTGAGATCACACATCACAGGGGGTACGAATTGTTACGGGCATCGGCGTGTGTATGTTGTGAGATCACACATCACAGGGGGTACGATTTGTTACGAGCATCGGCGTGTGGATGTTGTGAGATCACACGTCACAGGGGGTACGATTTGTTACGGGCATCGGCGTGTGTATGTTGTGAGATCACACATCAGAGGGGGTACGATTTGTTACGGGAAGTGTGTATGTTGTGAGATCACACATCACAGGGGGTATGATTTGTTACGGGCATCGGAGTGTGTATGTTGTGAGATCACACATCACAGGGGGTACGCTTTGTTACTGGCATCTGCGTGTGTATGTTGTGAGATCACACATTACAGCGGGTACGATTTGTTACGGGCACCGGCGTGTGGTATGTTGTGAGATCACACATCACAGGGGGTACGTTTTGTTACAGGCATCGGCGTGTGCATGTTGTGAAATCACACATCACCGGGGGTACGATTTGTTACGGGCAACAGCGTGTGTATGTTGTGAGATCACACATCACAGGGGGTACGATTTGTTACGAGCATCGGCGTGGGTATGTTGTGAGATCACACATCACAGGGGTACGATTTGTTACGGGCATCGACGTGTGTATGTTGTGAGATCACACACCTCAGGGGGTACGATTTGTTACGGGCATCGGCGTGTGTATGTTGTGAGATCACACATCACAGGGGTTACGATTTGTTACGGGCATCGGAGTGTGTATGTTGTGAGATCACACATCACAGGGGGTACGCTTTGTTACTGGCATCTGCGTGTGTATGTTGTGAGATCACACATCACAGGGGGTATGATTTGTTACGGGCATCGGCGTGTGTATGTTGTGAGATCACACATCACAGNCACAGGGGGTACGCTTTGTTACTGGCATCTGCGTGTGTATGTTGTGAGATCACACATCACAGGGGGTATGATTTGTTACGGGCATCGGCGTGTGTATGTTGTGAGATCACACATCACAGGGGGTTCGACTTGTTACGGGCATCGGCGTGTGTATGTTGTGAGATCACACATCACAGGAGGTACGATGTGTTATGGGCATCGGCGTGTGTATGTNTATGTTGTGAGATCACACATCACAGGGGGTTCGACTTGTTACGGGCATCGGCGTGTGTATGTTGTGAGATCACACATCACAGGAGGTACGATGTGTTATGGGCATCGGCGTGTGTATGTTGTGAGATCACACATCGCAAGGGGTACGATTTGCCTCTGGCATCGGCCTGTGTATGTTGTGAGATCACACATCACAGGGGGTACGATTTGTTACAGGCATCGGCTTGTGTATGTTGTGAGATCACACATCACAGGGGGTACGATTTGATACGGGCATCGGCATGTGTATGTTGTGAGATCACACATCACAGGGCGTAGGATTGGAAATGGGCATCGGCGTGTGTATGTTGTGAGATCACACATCACAGGGGGTACGATTTGTTGCGGGCATCGGCGTGTGCATGTTGTGAGATCACACATCACAGGGGGTAGGATTTGAAATGGGCATCGGCGCGTGTATGTTGTGAGATCACACATCACAGGGCATTTGTTACGGGCATCGGCATGGGTATGTTGTGAGATCACACATCACAGGGGGTACGATTTGTTACGAGCATCGGCGTGTGGATGTTGTGAGATCACACATCACAGGGGGTACGATTTGTTGCCGTCATAGGCATGTGTATGTTGTGAGATCACACGTCACAGGGAGTACGGCTTGTTANGTTACGAGCATCGGCGTGTGGATGTTGTGAGATCACACATCACAGGGGGTACGATTTGTTGCCGTCATAGGCATGTGTATGTTGTGAGATCACACGTCACAGGGAGTACGGCTTGTTACGGCCATCGGCGTGTGTATGTTGTGAGATCACACATCACAGGAGGTACGCTTTGTTACGGGCATCGGCGTGTGTATGTTGTGAGATCACACATCACAGGGGGTGCGAATTGTTCGTACCCCCTGTGATGTGTGATCTCACAACATACACACGCCGATGCCCGTAACAATTCGTACCCCCTGTGATGTGTGATCTCACAACATGCGCACGCCGATGCCCGTAAAAAATCGCACCCCCTTTGATGTGTGATCTCACAACATACACACTCCGATGCCCGTAACAAGCCGTACTCCCTGTGATGTGTGATCTCACAACAAACACACGCAGATGCCCGTATCAAACCGTACACCCAGTGATGTGTGATCTCACAACATACACACGCCGATGCCCGCGAAAAAACGTACCCCCTGTGATGTGTGATCTCACAGCATACACATGCCGATGCCCGTAACAAATCGTACCCGTGATTTCACAACATACACACACCGATGCCCGTAACAAATCGTACCCCCTGTGATGTGTGATCTCACACAATACACATGCCGATGCCCGTAACAAATCGTACCCCCTGTGATGTGTGATCTCACAACATACACACTTCCCGTAACAAATCGTACCCCCTGTGATGTGTGATCTCACAACATACACACGCCGATGCCCGTAACAAATCGTACCCCCTGTGATGTGTGATCTCACAACATCCACACGCCGATGCTCGTACCCCCTGTGATGTGTGATCTCACACCATACACACGCCGATGCCCGTAACAAACCGTACTCCCTGTGATGTGTGATCTCACAACATACACACGCAGATGCCCGTAACAACACGTGCCCCCTGTGATGTGTGATCTCACAACGTACACACGCCGATGACCGTAACAAATCGTCCCCTCTGTGATGTAAGATCTCCCAACATTCACACGCAGATGCCAGTAACAAATCGTACCCCCTGAATGTGTGATGTCACAACATACACACACCGATGCCCGTAACAAATCGTAACCCCTGTGATGTGTGATCTCACAACATACACACGCCGATGCCCGTAACAAATCGTACCCCTGTGATGTGTGATCTCACAACATACCAACGCCGATGCCCGTAACAAATAGTACCCCCTGTGATGTGTGATCTCACAACATACACACGCCGTTGCCCGCAACAAATCGTACCCCTGTGATGTGTAATCTCACAACATACACACACCGATGCCCGTGACAAACCGTACCCCCTGTGATGTGTGATCTCACAACATACACACGCCGATGCCCGCAACAAATCGTACCCCCTGTGATGTGTGATCTCACAACATACACACGCGGATGCACGTAACAAATCGTACCCCTTGTGATGTGTGATCACAACCCACCCACGCCGATACCAGTAACAAAACGTACCTATGTGTGATCTCACAACATACACACGCCGATGCCCGTAACAAATCCTGCACCCTGTGATGTGTTATCTCATAACATACATACGCCGATGCCCGTAACAAATCGTACCCCCGTGATGTGTGATCGCACAACATACACACGCCGATGCCAGTAGCAAATCGTACCCCCTGTGATGTGTATCTCACAAAATACACACGCCGACGCCAGTAACAAATCGTACCCGCTGTGATGTGTGATCTCATAGCATACACGCGCCGATGCCCGTAACAAATCGCACCCCCTGTGATGTGTGATCTCACAACATACCCACGTCGATGCCCGTAACAAATCGTACCCCCCGTGATGTGTGATCTCGCAACATACGCACGCCCATGCCCCAAATCGTAACCCCTGTGGCCCTGTGATGTAAGATCTCCCAACATACACAGGCCGATGCCCGTAACACATCGAACCGCTTGTGATGTATGATCTCACAACTTACTCACGCCGATGCCAGTAACAAATCGTACCCCTTGTGATTTGTGATCTCATAACATACACACGCCGATGCCCGTAACAAATCGAACATCTTGTGACGTGTGATCTCACATCATACCCACACCGATGCCAGTAACAAATCGTACCCCCTGTGATGTGTGGTCTCACAACATGCACAGGCCGATGCCAGTCACAAATCGTACCCCTGTGATGTGTTATCTCACAACATACACACGCAGATGCACGTAACAAATCGTTCCCCTACACACGCCAATGCCCGTAACAAATCGTACCCCTGTGATGTGTGATCTCACAACATACCCACGCCGATGCCCGTAACAAATCGTACCCCCTGTGATGTGTGATCTCACAACATACACATGCCGATGCCCGTAACAAATCGTATCCCTTGTGATGTGTGATCTCACAACATGCACACGCCGATGCCTGTAACAAATCGTACCCCCTGTGATGTGTGATCTCACAACATACACACGCCGATGCCCGTAACAAATCGTACCCCCTGTGATGTGTGATCTCACAACATACACACGCCGATGCCCGTAACAAATCGTACCCCCTGTGATGTGTGATCTCACAACATACACACGCCGATGCCTTTAACAAATCGTACCCCCTGTGATGTGTGATCTCACAACTTACACACGCCGATGCCCGTAACAAATCGTACCCCCGGAGATGTGTGATCTCACAACATACACACACCGATACCCGTAACAAATCCCCTGTGATGTGTGATCTCACAACATACACACGCCGATGCCCGTAATGTTACGAGCATCGGCGTGTGGATGTTGTGAGATCACACATCACAGGGGGTACGATTTGTTGCCGTCATAGGCATGTGTATGTTGTGAGATCACACGTCACAGGGAGTACGGCTTGTTANTACACACGCCAATGCCCGTAACAAATCGTACCCCTGTGATGTGTGATCTCACAACATACCCACGCCGATGCCCGTAACAAATCGTACCCCCTGTGATGTGTGATCTCACAACATACACACGCCGATGCCAGTAACAAATCGTACCCTCTGTGATGTGTGATCTCGCAACATACGCACGCCGATGCCCGCAACAAATCGTACCCCTCTCACAACATACACAATCGTACCCCTGCCAAAAAAATCCCACAGTGATGCAGCGTGTTCGCTCGAGAGAGAGCGTTTAGTGGCGTTTATAGACTCTTCCGGAGCCGTCCCAGAGCTCGAGGACCTTTTCGCGCGCGCCGCATCCAACAAAGCCCTCCAAAGAGAGCGTTTAGTGGCGTTTAAACTTTTCCGGAGCCGGCGCTCTGGGACTTTTTCGCGCCGCATCCAACAGAGCCTTCCAGAGAGAGCATTTAGGGGCGTTTCGGCTCTTCCGGAGCCGCCCCAGATCGCTGGGACTTTTTCGCTTGCGCTGCACCCAACAGACCAGAGAGAGCGTTTAGTGGCGTTTAAACTTTTCCGGAGCCGGCGCTCTGGGACTTTTTCGCGCCGCATCCAACAGAGCCTTCCAGAGAGAGCGTTTAGTGGCGTTTAGACTCTTCGGGAGCCGCCAGCGAGCGTGTAGTCGTTAGACTCTTCTGGAGCCGCTCCGGAGCTATAAGACCTTTTCGCACGCGCCGCATCCAACAGAGCCCTCTGGAGAGAGCGTTTAGGCGATTAGATTCTTTCGGAGCCGCCGCAGGTGCTATGTGTTGTGTGTGTTGTACGTGTTGTGTGTGTTGTGCGTGTTGTGAGTGTTGTGTGTGTTGCGTGTGTTGTTTTTGTCTGTTGTGTGTGTTGTTGTGCGTGTTGTATGTGTTGTGCGTTTGTGTGTGTTGTGCGTGACGTGTGTATTCTGTGTGTTGGCAAAGGGAATGAAGGAGGGAGACTAAGGGAATGAAGAAGGAAATAAAAGAATGATTGGAGAGCGATAACAAAATCAAAAACCCGACACCGTGATATGAAGACTAATTATGGAATATCCAGCTTCTTTGAAATTTTCGCATCGCACTTAGCCACTTCTCTATGCTCTCGGGAAGGCAAACATATTTCAAGATCAACGTTTGCCGCGATAGAATTCCGGACGACCGCTTCTTTATGAATCAATATTGCACAGATGACATCGTTGCCAAATTGCACAAATAGTCTACAAGCTACAATGCGTTATATTACAAATTGAAACTCCAATCAAGAGAGATCACTGATTTGTTCCAGAATGATATAAACAAATTCATAAAAATTATTAGGTAAAATTCTGGAGGCTTAGTGGATTGTCAGGCTACAGAATCTAATTGATATGATTTCCGATGTAGGTGCATAAATACACCTACTATTTCAAAAGTTTCACATCTACTACAACAAAAATTTCAAACTAAAATAAGAAGCGACCGTACCCCTCAATATTTTCGATAATCATAAAATTTCGGTATTTTCAAAATCGTCAGGCAGCTACGAAACTTCCGTTGTGCCGCGAAAAAAATTGATTGATAAGATCTTATAAATTATTCAATAATATCTCGAGATCTTAAATTCAAAAAAATATATCACGTCATTAATGAAATAAAAAAAGCAGATCACCCTATGCGCAACGTATTTACTTGCAACAAATAATGAATCATAGAACGAATTCAACAAATAATAGTATAGCAAGATATATACACATATAAGAGATAGCTCAAAAATATCTCTCATAGAGATTCTTTCAAATATTAATGAAAAAAAGCCTTATCATCCTAGCAAGTTCCTCTTCGAATTTAAAGATCCTTCTAAGCGATTCCATATGCGTCAAATAATTTGAAAATATATATGCGGACAAGCTATAAATTTTATCATCTTCCAAAATAACCATTTATTAATATTCAATTAATAGGCCCTCACAATGAATTTTTCAAATAAATCGATCCATAGTATATTTCATAAACATGACTTTCCCCAAGAAATACGAAGAATTAATATTCCCTTCAATGGTCGCCTTTTGCAAGGTAACGCAACCATCTTGAAGAAAATTATTCAATAAATATAGACGACACATCATAGATAACGCGCCCAACGCTTTCTTTAGAAGATTTATACCCCTCGGAAAAATTAAGATCCCCCCCGCCCTAGAAGATTATAAACATCATTAAATGCTGAATCTACAAAGCCTTAAGAAATACGACACGTATTCAATTTTTATCCGTTCAGAAGACTCTAAATATCAGTAAATACCACTACGACACCGCACAAATATATATATATATATATATATATATATATATTCATAACACAATACGCAACTTTCACTACACCGCACAAACATGCACAACACAACTTTGGTCGCACACACGCACACACAACTCACGCAACACAAACCACATACACGACACAGACAACACACACATCGCACGCAACACAAACAGCACACACACACACAACACTTAGAACACAACACACTCCACACAGCACAACACCCACAACACAACACACGTACTACACACACATCACCGTGCACACTTCTCTAGAAGGCCCTAGAAGGATCATCAACTCGTTTATCTATCCACACAGACACATTCATGTAGGGTTATCCGGTCCTTTGATGTTTAAGATATAAAACATCCAAACATGCATAAGTTTTACCTTATTCTTCTTGCTATACGAAATGTGTATCTATATATATATATATATATCATTTAGGCGGTATTTAGTAAGATTTGAAAATATCAAAAACAAAACTAAAATGAATATTTTCAGAATATATAACGAAAGGTTATAGATTGATCAAATCTATGATTACAAACTTTAATTATTGCTAAATCGCTTCAAATACCAAGAGCTGGGGGAGAGTGGTGAGCATAAGTTTTGTTGGGCTCTGGGGTTCAGCAGATCTTCAATTAATTGATGAAAGCGTTGAAGAGCCCGAAAAGTTAAAGGCGGAACTCTCAAAGCACAAAAGCTGGCGATGACTACGCAAAGACAACGAAGGAACCCCTGTGAGTTCCCAGAAAATCCATGTAATTACCTTATTCACCTCGACGACCCTTTAAGCCTCATTGTATGACTTCCCATCCCGGGACCCCAGAACAGCGGGAAACCAGAGATTTCAGGACAAGTTGAGAAACTTTAAACCCCAAACATTAGGCCCTCTTCACCATGAGCTTCTCGAGAAAACCGCTGCCCACCAGGAGCCTGGCAAGCTGTCTTCGAGTTGTCCGTTTAGGGTTTGGGGTTGAAAGTGTTGCGTGTGAACTAAGTGTTTGACTTCAGCATACTCATTTGACAGTCTATACATCCGAGATCGCCCCGTGTGGCAAACACCGGTCACCACCTCCTGCCCCTTAGTTCCGAAGCCATGCACGAAAGTTCCAACCCCCACTCTAAACCCACAAGGTTTTTTCGGGGACCACACGCTCCAAACAAAAGGCCTGAACACCCAACTCTTCTGATTCAGCTGGGCTCCAGGCATTGAGGCCGTGACGATGGCAACCAGGATAGGCACGGTCTGCACCGGTCCTGTGACCTCGGGCTGCGGAGGATTCCACTTATGCTGACTTCGATGACGACTCGCAGGGAAACGCTGTGGAGCCTTAACGCTCCTAAAGCCCCAGATCATTGTGGGGTTTCGGCTGCAGGGACCCTTTCGGGCTTAGGGACCCAGCCGGAAGACCAACCTTCATACCTTCTACGCTTATATAAAGGTTGCTGTCCAAAGCTTGGGGCCTGGATTGTAGGTGCTGGGTCCGTTGTAGTACAACCGTTCTGTCGCAATCCTTGTGTTGGGGCAGCGTCTCAAGCTCTCGCTGGAACTGCAACGTGAAGGCATTAACCTGAGATGCCTGTTGCATTCGCGCAAGGCTTAGCTTCAAGGCATCCTCTCCCAGTCGTCCTTTTTGCACAACCCGCTAAAAAGGCACCGTGAGACAGTTTCCGGCAGTTCCCGTCGCACTGACTGCAGGACTGAACCGAACTGGCAAAGTAGCAAACAAAAACACCACAAAACTGGCACGAGGGGGGGTTGGGAATCTGAGCGTTCAGAATTGCTTATGAACCCACCCCCAAACCCTAAACCCAAGGAAAATCTGCCACCTGAAATATCATGCCTTGCCAGAACTTTCAGAAACTCCTCAACAGAATAGATGATGCATAGTTTGGGTGCCTTGACTGGAATCCCGCTATAGAACAAGCCCTGTGCCCTGCGCTGAACCCCAGGAACTGTAGCCCTATAAACCAACAACCTTAAAACGCAAAGCCTTTAGCCCAAAACCTTTCCGGTGATTGAGGTCCTGGCGAACAGCCCCACAGGAAAGGACAGCGCCGTAAGCCTAAGCCGACAGCCACAAACGGAGTGAGTCCAGGGTTGCATTTAAATTTGTGTCTGGGTACTGTCGTGTTTGGCGTTTAGGGTTCGGGCTTGAATTGGGATAGAATACTTCCACGAAGCTCTGTAAGCCCGAAAGCGGTTGCAAAGCGACCATTGCTCCTCTAGGTGTGTGAAGCTTGTTGCTAGAACACATACTAACTGTGCTCTGTTCACCTTTGTGAGAACGAGATCCAGCATGAACTGAGACACTGGAGCGGCTTCTTCCGCAGTTCCGCTGGCAACGGACGACTTGCCTGGGAAATGAGGCCTTCGACAGTTATGTTCACTCCTTGACCCACGAGGATGATAATAGCGATGATGATGAGGAGGAGGGTGATGGTGATGCATGGCCATCATCGGCATTACCATGACCAATGTTGTTATTCTTGCCATCACCCTCAACATCACCATGCTTCTCATCGAGCCGTCATCGTCGTCGCCTTCATAATTATGCCTCAGCCATCTGAGCGTGCCAGTCTCCTGAAGCTAAGGGAAATAACAAAGCTTGTGGTTTTAAGGGCTATCGGGAAGCAGCTGAGCATGCCATTGTTTACAAGTCTACATGCGTCCTCTCTATGACAACCCGAAGCCCAAGTCCTAACCCTACACCTTCTACAAAACCGCTTGAGGATGCCTACACCCTATCGAGCCCAAACCCCGACACTCCAAAAATCTGAAGACCCCACCAGACTCCAACCACAGCCCATGCACGTTAAAGTCAAGTGTTTGCGCTACTAGCCTTGGTATGATTAAGTCCTGAACCAAACCTCCAGACTTTAACACTCCAAGTAGCGGCGCAGGGAGCAGCGCGCCAGGCACTGCGCCCAGCATCACAGGTACAGCCACTGCCCGGCCTCAATGTGCTGATAATAGGGGTTGGTTGGTTGGTTGTGAGTGGGCTCGAGGGGTTGGGGTTCAGTACTGCTGGTGGTTCTTGCAAGAAGCTTAAACTTAAACGTCTTGGACTGTGCGTCCAACAATGCGTTTTACTGGGACAGCAGTGTGTGAAACGGATTTAGCTGCAAGCTTCAAAGCTTTAGGCCCCTTGGGCTGGGAGGACGGCTCCACCGAATTTTTGACGTGCAGCAAACAAAAAAAAGTGGAGAGAGCAACCGAAAAACCAAAGCAGCGCCAGCCCTTTCACACACGACTCCCAAATCCGAAGCGTGGCTTTGGGATGTCGGAAACGTTTGCTCCAAGGCCCCTTGAAGTGCATTTAGGCATGGGTGGAGGTGGCGCGGCCCTGAAACGCGAATGAAGACCTACCTTTAGATGACTGGATGCAGCACTACTCACCCATGAAGCCCGAAAGCTCAACCCCGCGAAGCAAGCCCTGGAATCCTGAACTCCAACCCATCCCAGTAGACCCAGTGCAAACCTCCTTGACCATGAAGTCGCCACCACCCTGCACGCTGCTATCAGGCCTCAAAAACAAGTAGCCTTGGCAAAACGTTTTAGGGAACCGCAAGAGACCAATAGAGTCCCTGTAATTGAACCCATATAGATCCGTTCTAGATTCTAGAACATCCGGTCAAACCCGAAGCCTAAACTGGAACGAAAAGGCGTCGCGGCTCAGAGCGAGGCTAATGTTGAAGACCTTCGCACAAACCTCTCCGAGAGTCAGACCTTTCGGATTTCCCGCTTGGGGCTTATAAGGTCTACCGTTAGGGCTCAGAGTTGTGCAGAAAAGGGCTTAGGGTTAGGGAAGTTTAGGGTGTTGGATCTTTTCGGTGTGCGGCGTAAGGCTGAGGGGGGTACGGTTTCGGGAGTGGGGTTTGGAGTTTAATGGTTCGAGTGGATCTTTGTAAACTCTCAGATTCCGGGATCCTTCCCACGCACTGGGGGTCTGGATTCCTGCAAGACGAGAAAGGCGAAGCGGCGAAGCCAAGAGCAGCTGCGGGTTGAAACACTACCGGCTGCCTGGGAGTCTGGGCAAAGTTTTGCAAGAGTAGACCCTAAACCCTAAACTCTTAGATTACAATAGAGCAATGTATTGCAACACTCGAGTTCATGAACTGGCCAAGCTCGACAAGCCTCCTGCAGCAAATAAACATAGATGAGTTGATGAAAGCATACAAGGTATCCATTAACTGCTTAATTCAGAGAGGCCATAAGGCGTGCACCCTAAATCACTTTACTTCTGAGTTGAGGGGCTGGTAGGCTGGCTGTGCTGGGTTGGGGCTGGTTATTCGGGGCTGGGGGTGGCGGCTGAAATTGACGGTTTAGGGGGCTCCAACGAACCGCGACACACAATTTCTGGTTAAATCATTCTTGAGGGTTGAGGGTTTAAGGTTAGGGTTCGTTCGAGGGTTTTCCGTTGGAAAGGGTTCAAGGTGTAGGGTTTATAAGGGCTTAGGGCTTAGGGTTTGAGGCTTAGGGTTTTATGCAGAGAGAGGAGCCGTAGTAGAGGAGCGGAAAGAAGATTCCGCCCACGAGGCCTCCAGCAGTTTCGAAAGCTTGGGGCTCTTCAACCTTCAGGGTTCCTTAGGCTTTAGGGTTTAGGGGTATTAGATTTAGGGTTGAGGGTTTAGGGTTTATTTAGATAAGGAATTACCTCTATACATATACACTTGTGAGTGTATATGCATGCACGCACATCGACAATAGATATATGCGTCGACGAATCAACAAATTTGACAAGCGATGCTCTTGCCCTGACTTCGGTCGGGCATCAAGTCCCAGGTCCTGCAATCCGACATCCTGGTCACGCAGGCCTACATACACTCAAAAACCCACGTCTAGGGTTTAGGGTTTAGGGGCAGTTTAAGGTATTTCGCACGGCTCTTGAACCATGCCGGGTTTCAGGGCTTAGGTTTGAGGTCTGGTGTAGGACGATGAGAACTTCATCGGACGTCAGCCAAACTAGGTCCATCTTGACACAGAAGTTTGTCAATCAGATGTCGGGCAGTCGTGGTTAAAGGAAGAGAGAAGCGAAGCGAAAAGTGCAGCGAAGCAAAATATCAGAAAAAAACTGGTTGCATCGAAGACAGAAATGCTAGAAACTCGCTGTCCGGCTTGCGTCCCAAGCACCGCCGTGAGCACAGGCCCAATATGCCACGCATTTGGCCACGGCAGCACCTGCCACGACAAGCTCCAACGAACCCCCCAAAGCTCAAAAGTGCAAATTTCAAGCTTCTTCTACGTGATTCAACCTCAACTTGTGGTGAACATTTATACCCTGAACATGAAAAGACTTGTTTCTGTGACCAGGATTTAAGGATCATGCCCGGATCAAGTCCCCACAACTAGACCCCAAACTCCGGAAGTTCCGCAACCTTTTGGGGTTCAGGGATAAACCCTGAATGTCCAAGCCCTAAAAGCCCCGGACCCTACAAACCCTGAACTCCAAATACTCTTGCATCTCCGAATTTCACGAGACCTTATTGGTTTTTAGGATCTAGGAAGTTTGGGGAGTTCAGGCCTTAGGAAGTTCAGGGTGTTTAGGGTGTAGGACGTGTTGGGAATTCAGGGTTTGTCAGGCGAACGTAAAACATACCCTCTATAAAGTTTACGGTATATTATGCTGAAAAGCCCTAAGAAATCCTCGCAGAAGCAAATCGAACCCTTTTGCAGGGCTCTACCCTGAACCCTCAACCCAACAGCGTACTGCTAATTTCAAACGACGGTTTCATGCTCTCTTAGCCAGTCTTGAACGGCCTAAGAGGTCGGCGGTTGTCAGGAAGAGTGCGAACCTCAGAGTCTAGATATTGGGGCTTAGGAGGGCTTCACGGTTTGGGTCTAGGGTTTAGGGGTTTAGGGTTTGGCTTCAGACTGATTTAGGCTTCATGCAGGGTTCAAGAGTGCAGGATTGAGACGTGATGAGCGTTCTGAGGGCTCGGGCTTGCACTCGTTCGGGGTTGGATTTGGGTTAATTGGGGTTGGAATACGATGTCGGCACTTGGCATAATGAAACATGTACGACTGGGGCCAGTATTTCTCGCTTGCAACAGCATCACAACCTCATCCGCTCCTAGATGAACAAATAACAAGTGAATCAAAGGTGAGCCCATCCTACAAGCATGTCTCGCTTGTCTGCGGTGCGAAACCCCAAAACTAACCAAGTAGGCAGCAATGTGCAACGGCTTCGTAGTAAGCTTTGGCTGGGGCAACCCCAAATACCAACCTCTGCCCGGGATCGTATAAAAGCCTACAATAACCTGATCTGAATGGAACCCACATAAAACTCAGTAGCCCTAACAATGCACAGACAAACACGAAACCCTAAACCCAACACCAAAATCCTAAACCACCCTCACCCCAAAGTTTCAAAGCCCCCCAAACACCTGAACCCTCAAACCTGAAAGAAGAAACGCAAAGGGAGCCTTTCCAGAGCCAACAACCCCCACGAAGCCCATATAGATCCCTTACAGAACCTGTATAGGATAGAACCCTCGCTAAACCTTTATAGAACCCCTAGGCAACCTCTGGGATTCAAGAGACCAGGAGCAAGTAAAGAGCCAAGAAGCTTCATCGTGGGTTCCATGGCAGACTTACCGCTGCTAATCGCCAGGGGATACATGAACGTGGCTACCTCGGGGTCGGCTTAGAATTGGGAGCTCAAGGGTTTAAGGTTTAGGAGCTTAAGGGTTTGGTCATCTGGGGATTTTTGCGTTTGGGAGTCTAGGGCTTGGGGTTTAAGCACCGTAGAGTTTACCAACACGGCCACCTAAAGGTTTCAGCGGGGGTGTCTGGCTCAAATAGGGTGGGGTTGGAGGGTTTGGGATTTGTTGAGGGGTCTTCAATCAAACGATGACGGCCAGAAGCTCAAGCCCCACATCCCCTGAAAGAAATTCTCAAAGCCGCGCATGGCCCGGCCGGAAGAACTAACAGGAACTCACTCGCAGAGCTTCAAGCCGTTATAATGTGAAAAAACAGGGCTATCGGGAATACTAGAGTGCAGCAACGTCAGGACCACGATAAGGGCATCCTACTACTAATCATTCAGACTCCCACGGATCTTCACACTCTCGGACCAGTGGTGTCTTCAGCAAGCTCCTACAAAGACCCCAAGAAAAAGCACACCAAGGCTCTCAGCAGGCTCTCAGGAGGAACCCTACCCTCAGACATAAAGACTCAAGCCCTACACCACAGATTCCCTAAAGAACTACTAGAATGATACTGAACCTTATATTATATACAGCGGTCACGCCTGAACTCTGCACCAAAAAATCTTCTCAACCAAGCCGCGCCCGTGATGAGGCCCGCGAGGGACGCCAGGACCAGCTGCCGCGCACGCCTGGGCAGGCAACAGGGGCTTCGGAAGATCCCAGGGCCCCAAAGCCCCCACCCAAAAACCTATAAGCCCTAAACCCGAAAAACCTGTAAGCCTTAAGTCCTAAAATCTGGAACCAATAAAACCTAGAAGCCCTAAACCTTAGAATCTCTGACCGCACTCCAACTACTAACTATATAAGCCCTAAAGCCGAGATTCCAGGAGATTCGAAAATCCGTCCGCCCTCCCCTCTGGTTCCTTTGTTTCTTTTTCCATTGAGAGCTTGGGCTGCAAAAACCATGTCGACCCAGAAAGCGCAAACTGTCTTCAGCCAAATAAAGCGGCTTCCTTCGTGAGTAGGCAAGAACATGCGGCAGGAAGGAGACGCTCCAAATCTTGAAAGAATTGGACTTTGGTATATCCACCCCCCATAACTCAAAATCCCCGCACCAACCCCAACACAAAGTCTTCATGCTCGACACAACTCCAGTGAAAAATGCTACTTCACCACGAAAGGCTCCCTGATGCTTAGGCCTCGGGTTTAGGGCTCTGGTTTTTGTCCATGGTTCAGGGCCTAGGCTCTACAGTGACGGCAACAGCCCTAAGTTCTTGCAAAGCTATCCCCCGCGGGTCTTCGCCGAGTGGCTTTCCCAGCCGTCTCTCAAGCGGACTGCCGATCAAGCCGAAGATCACCTGATGAAGCAGAATCATGTAACCACGAACATCTCATCATCATCATTATCATCTTCATCGTCATCGTTACTATCACTACAATGCCATCACCAGTGTCATGATTCAAAGGCATACCCACAGTCTGCACATTTTGAGAGAACTCTTTCCTACGACTCAGAGGTTCAAATCGTCACAGCATTGTCTGTATTGTAATATACATTCTTAGTCAGGCACGACTGCGCATTGAAAACGAAGACAGACTGCGACTTCGGATGCGGACGTTTGGGCTGCTGTTCGGCTTGGCGAAGAAGCTTGGATCCTTCCTGCTAACCCTTCTTGAATATCTTATACCTTGTGATGATGCGATGATTCACTACAAATCATCAGAAGTGTGATTTCGACATGTATGGAAATAGTGCTGTTGTTGTGGTTGTTGTTATTGTTTTGTTGTTGTTGCTGCTGCTGTTGTCACTATTACTCGTCTTCCTCATATGTTTGCAAACGATCCTGTCACGCCGACATAGCAGCGACAGCGACAGAAAAACCTAACCCTCAGGACCAAGAGCCTTTCGAACTTCGCCCCCGAATCTAAGGGTTTAAGGTTTGGGGTCCGTAAGTCTTCAATGCTGAGCCCAAACGTTCTCCATCTCCCACCTGGAGTTGAAGATCGAGTCTAGAGTTTGGGGTTTAGAAGCTTGGATAGTCAGACGAAAGGATGCAGAGATCATACGAGGACAGCACAACTCATGCTTCAGGCCCCTGTATTGCCCAAACTCCCACCACCTGGCCGAGCCTTGATGATAGCGCCGATGAGAACAAAGATCCTGGGGAAGTTTCAGAAAACTAACTGCCTAGGTTTTTTCAAACCTAAGCCTATGGCTTTCTAAAAACCTAAACCTATGTTGTTTTTTACAAAACTGATCCCTAAACCCTGTTTCCCCAGAAAGAGCCGAACCAAGAGTCTCAGAAGCAGTTGCGAAAACAGGGCACATCACACTCGATCCGGGTATGACCTTTGAGAAACTAAAGCCAGTCGTCTTGCTGCGAAGCAATGGAGCCTTAGGCACCACAAGCCTTGGACCCAAACTCACGTCGTCTGAAGCACCACTTTCCAGAACCGTTCAGATCCGAATCAGCCCTGACCCATACCGATAGTTCACGAAAGCTGCAAGACAACGATGCAGGCAAGATCCGTATGACACCTACACAGAATTTCAACTCAGAAGAACCACGAGCTCCGCGAACAAAATGGAATCGTCAGAAAATGAGGGCCCGAATATAGAGTACTCAGCCATAGGAGTCTTATTACATACAGCACCCTAAATGCCAATGCTAAACCTTGCTATGAAGCCGATACGCCCGCCCCCCCACCAAAGCATTAAAGACCACCCCGTACGGAAGTCCCAACAAAAAGCGCGAGATTCAACGCCGCGGCTGCTGCGAGAAGACCCAGCCCGAGCCCCAGGAAGACGGAGAGGTTGTCGTATGGCTTGGCCTGGAGGGTCGGAGGCTTGGGGTTTTGTGGGTTCTGAGGTTTTGTTTGTGGTCAAGGGATTAGGGATCAGGGCTTAAGGAGTTTCGAGAGCATTGCCTCGGGACTTCCAGTGACTAGGTGGGGGCCTTCGGGATGGTCCGGGCGGGTTCGGGTCTATGGCTTGCCTAGAGTACCATAGGGGCCTAAATACGTTTAATGATTGTATACTCTAACCCAAAACCCTACTTCTTCTCACCATTCAGGCCCCCTAAAATGGTCGTCTGATTGGGAATCTAGAGGGTCTATCGAAGGGTTTTCGTGTAAGGGTTTCGGGGTGGTGCGCGGTAAGAAAATGGATGTGGCCTGCCTACCTAAATTGGTGGTTGAGGCTTAACCGGTTAACCCGATTCCCAGAGATTTTGGAAGGTTGAGCCAATGAGAGGAAGGTCTAAGGAAGGTCGTGTCATATCTTGATTGGCGAGAAGTCCCTATGACTGCTTTACTACAGTTGCTTTGGATCTTTGGGCTGCAGATCTTTGAGCCTCTTCCGCCTTGCTAGGAACACCACGGGTAAGCCCGCCAGAAACAGCAATTGCACCCTGCTTTTATCCCTTTTGATTTGGGAGTTGTGACAAAGCGCTTCTATAAGCCCAGAAGTGACTAAGAGGCAGGCGACCCAAAAATCCTCAAAGGCTCGACCCGGGCTCCAACTCCCACCCCGAAACTTGAACCCCCTGAGCCCGAAACAACCAAACCCAAACCCAAAGCCCTACCCTCCGAGCCAGCGGCATAGTATGGATGGTTGGTGAGGGGCGTGGCGACAATCGCCCAGCGCATCACAAAGGATGCAGTGGCGGCCTCAGGATTACAGTGTAGTCGCAAAAAGAAAACAAAGGGAAATGTATGAAATTATTTGCACCCAATCTCCACGGGCTTTGTTGATTCCATGAGGATTCTTATCCTGAGGTTGCATGCTATAGGCTTTCTGGACTGCTTGAAGCGTTTAGGCAACAAGGTTGAGGGATAGGGTTTGGGGGCTGCAGGGCTCGGGACCTTGAGTGGTTGCGGTCTAGGGTGGGGCGTTGCTGATTTCAATGTGGTTTTGGGATATATACCATCAAAAAGATAAGAAGAAACTCGAAGGAAAACTGTTGGACATCGTTCAGGCTTTGGTGGTTTACCTAAACCCGAGAGATTTCAGGCCTACACCCCGCAAGCCAATGCCCGAGAAGCACGAGCCCTGAGCACTACGCGCTTACAAACAGACCGAAAGCCCTTTATGATATGGAGGTTTGATTGATCAGTAGCGATATAATGGACCCTTATATTAATACCACAGTCCACTCCAAGACAGTATTCTAGTGATAAGGCACCTGTATTTAGCACTTCGCTGCCAAAATCAAGGCCTCTTTTAAGTTCCAAAACTATGGGGTGCCGTATTAAGAATAGATTTTTTAAAGGTGCCGCAAAAGGATCGTGACTTTGACAGTTATGCATGGAGGCTTAGCTTCCGGCGGGCACCAAAAAGGCCAAGACCTTCCGAGGGAGTCTTCGTCCTGCTCCGGGGTAGTGGCAAAACGTGGATGATTCGAAGCCGAAGAAATCTTTTTGCTTGAGGTTGCGACGAAAATTTATTTGAGGACCTTCTAAACGGGCTCTCATGAGGGTTCTTATGGGTTTTCGGTGTTGATAAGATATCATGAGCACACTGCTCACTCCTACACACCATTTGCTAAACTCCCTGTTGACTTCCTCCGAGTCGAAAAACCTCCAACACCCGAAGTCCGATGCGAAAGACCTACCAGAGGCAGCAATGGTTGGATTGCGGGGTTCGGGGGTTTGGGGACCAAAGCTTGAGCTGGTAGAGCTTGGCCACCAACCCCCGTGTAAACCGCTCAGCCCTGAGCCGGGCCACTCTTCGCGGATTCGAGTCTATGGCCGAAGTCAGTGAACCCTAAACCAATTTTGCGTCCTGCATCTTCTTAACCTAAGTTTTGAAGTGCGAAGATAGCTGAACTCCTGAAGAGTGTATAGGGGCTCAATAATTGAAATGACTGCGGGTAGATGATTGTGTAAGTGTAAGTAATCATTTTAAAGGGGACTCTCAGATGAAGTACCTGTTTGATTCAGGCTTCTGCAATAGTTGAAGGAGCTTGGTCTAGGGCATAGAGGCACGGTTGCCACGATGACGGTTCTTCTTGCGGCTTAGGAATTCAGATATGAGATCAAAAGGGATGATAAGGCTCAGAGGATTTAGGGTTGCTTCGTTTGCCTGTACATTCGAGGTCTTGGCCCTCTTTGCCCCGTCCTGTCATGAACTCGTCCTCGCTGGCGTGTCTCTCGGTGCCAGCGCTGGCGATCTCAGCCACAAGGATCATTGCCACCTTCGAACTTGCCGCTTGGCGTTGTGCTCAGGTTATGGGGATTACGGGCTGGGCTGTAGAATATGAGGAGTGAAACTCTGCACAAAAAGGGAGTTCTGAGTTCAGGGATTGCAGGAATAGACTGCCAGAGTCACAAATGTTCCTACTGCAGGACGACACATGGCCTCTGGCTGCAAGGGATCGAGATTCATGAAGGAATTTGTGATGTTGGGAATGCGGATCCTCAACCTCAAGGAACAGGAACAGCTCATATTAGGTTTCATGGAGCCGAGGTAGTGCTATCAACGATGACAATACTTGCCACAGCTGCCGGCAGAAGGGAAAATCCCGACAAAAACATGCGCTGCGCAATCTAGAGCCAAGAGGCTGCCAAAGAACCATGCAACAAGTAGAACTTTCGAGCTGAACCCAGCAGAGACCTACCTACCAAATACAGAAAATCCAAAACCCCAAGCCCTGAACCCCAAACCCTGCAGCACAGAAGAAACTCCCTGCTACATAACCCTACATAAGACTGTAGGCCCGACACTCACTTCTCGAATACAAGCCAGCCCGCGGGATCCCCTTTTCGCCCTTATTCTACGTGTACAACCGCAAGCCACCCCGGAAGATCAGTCAAAGAGCGAAGGGTGCAGGGAGGATCGTTCCAAAGGCCGCTGCTAAGCCCGCAAGGATGTAGGTGCGCCTTTGTGGCAAAGAGGATTTAGGCTTTAGGATTTAGGGTTCAGGGTGGAAAAGGCATCATGCCGAATCGCAGGATGTAGGTGCCTGACTGCCAGGCCTGCATTGTCAAATTAGGACTTCAAGATCTGAGTCGCAAAGTGTAGGATGACTCAAGGTCGTAGACCGTAATCATATCTGCAGCCCATCTGTGCTGAGTCTGTGTGCATTTTCCCAAACTCACCTGCTAGGCTTCCTTGAAGCAGGGCTCGCGCTCCAAATGCCCCAACCCCAGCCTCTACACTGTAAACTCTCCAAAACGCAAAACGTTAAACCCAAAGCTCTAAACACCCAAAGCCCCAAACCCTGAACTCCCAAAACCCTGGCATAGAGAAGCCTGAATCATTAGCAATGGCATTGCCTCGGAATCCCCCTTTAAAGGAACCTTGTACCCCCTACACGATCCGCTCTCCCCTTCGGCTTCCTCCTCAGATCGGCTGCTCCTTCGTCCTCCGAGGGCATGCACCTGGCCGGCGTTTGGGCTTCGGTGCTTCAGGTTTTAGCAGGTGAAGGGCTTGGGGGTTGGTAAAGGGCTTTTGGGCTTAAGGCTTCAAGGGTTTCCAGGTTTAAGTTTTTGAACTCCTCCTTGCACCTGACCTCATCCTGCGAACCAGGGTTTAAGGTTTAGGGGCTTACGGCTGCCAGGGTTTAGGAGTTCAGGATTCAGGGGTTTAGGGGTTTAGGGCGGTACAGGTCCATCAATGTAGTTTCCAAGGCTCGTGCTTTGGAAAGTGGGTTTATGCGCAGCTCTCTAGCTGCCCCAAACTCTAAATTTGCCTGAACTACACCGTGCTAAACCCTGACAAACCCTACAAAGCTCTCCCAAACCTGACTCGGCACAAACCCTCCCAACCAAATTCTGCACTCGGGGGGCCACTGCGATTTCCGCAAGACCGGGCTCGAAGAAGCAGAAGCCCTCAGCCCTACACCCAAAGAGCATGAATCCCAAATCCAAGACCCGTTTAGGGTTTAGGGTTTAGGGTTGTAACCAAACAACCCAGGCCTGAGTTTTATCATTGGTGTAATCTAGACCGCCTTCCTCTGAACTTGCACACATCCCATGGAACCCTTCCATTCTGTTTCGGCTTGGGGTCGGGGTTCACGGCTCAAGGTTTAGGGTCCAGTTATCCTGTCCAACAATCTGCACAATCCTCACAGTATTTCACGATGTCCCGGCCAGACGAGCAGCTATCCGTACTTTGCTCTCAGCCCTGATCTTCCTATTGCATCCTCTGCATCGCCTCTCAATGCCGCGGAAAGTGAGGTAGCCCAAGGCGCCGCCAACCGAGCCCAATCCCGCCTGGGGCAAGGACGGTTGAAGATTTAAGGCTCAGGGTTTAGGGGACTTCATCCGGCCATCTTGCAGCATGGAAGGTATAGTCTCCACGTTAGTTCCCTTTTGCATTACATTCTAGGATCCTGTATATTGAATGGGTTAAACTACTTCGCGAACTACCATGGAGACTACAGGTAGGACCAAGCCTTAGTGGCCACCCCGAGACCCCATAATTGCTTAAACCCTAAACCCACAATCGCTCTAACCCTCCATACCCTAGCGGCCCCTAAATCCAGGCCCCGACTTCCTCACGCGCGAATACTGGAGGGGTCGGAGTAATTGCCAATCCTACTCCTTGGCATTCCTTCTGGATTTGTACTGCCATGTACCTGTACCCGCAAACCCATTTTGCAATTGTGAAGGCCCCTAGACTGCTTGCGTAAGTTGCGGGAAGACGCCCGAGGCCCAGAAACCTCGAACGTTGCAGGTTGCGACCTCCAAGCCCATCACGGCACCGGCGGCGAGGGATGCAATGCAACAGGTAACCACCTGTCAAGGCAGGATCTGATCCAAAGACCAAGGAGAAATGACACCGTAAACGGCCTGGCAATCTGGACCCTAAACCTTAGAATCTTAGACCCGCAACTCATAAACCCCTAACGCCCTCTTAAATCCTTAAACACCTACAGCACATACACCACCTCTAAACCCAAAACGACCGAAGCTCTCGCTCTGGCCCGGCGGGCCTTCAAAGAGACGATGGGGTCGCTGTGCTGGTGCTTGAGCTCGTCAATGAAGGAAGGGTACCTCGAACTCTACATGTTCAGGAATATTCCTTGACTCTAGATCTACTGTGATTTAAGAAGTATCCCTAAATCCAAAACTGGCATATTCTCTACATGTGGGTGCTTCACAAAATTTGGGAGATCCCGGCTTAAGGGGCTTGATATTGAAGATCCTATTGTTTGGGATTCTTTCTCCGGGTCCCCCTTTTTCCTGAAACCCCCACGCAGCCCACAACTCACGCCGGCAAGCCAGTTACTGTTGCTGCTGGCGTTATGATCTTGCCATTGCTTCTATGGTTGCTAGCACCCCGCAATCCCAATTACTCTTCGTGCTCGCGTGGAAGAAACCATTGAAGATCAGGACATACTTACTCCCTGAATGGATCCTGCAGCCAAGGTTCTTGTCAAGGTCCAGTGACGCCTTCAGCGCCCCGGCGACCGTGCAAAAACCCCAACAAAGAAGGATCCTTGCTGAGCTGTGCAGCTTCGGGATTTGGTGTCACGGTGGCTTCGCAATCGAGGATATTTCGAGTCTTTGGCCAAGACACAACGTACATCCCACACTTTGAATCAAAACCGGCAGCATGTTAATCTATCTGGGCACTGCAGCACGACCATCCTCGCAGACTTTGTTCTTCGCGGTTTGCAATTTATCTCCAATCGCTTCCGAGCGGGAGTCTCCCAGGAAGCTCAGCTCCCAAACCGGGTCGAAAGCGCCGGAACCAGCTGGGCTCAACACCCCAACAGCCGGTGCAGCTTTTGGAGCTCTCCGGAGCCCCTCCCATGCTGGCAAGATGCCAGTTGGTGGAACCGGCACAAAAGGACAGGTTGTGAACGTTGTCAATGAGGCCTGACTGTTGGAGAGAGCTTTGGGTTTCTTCTAGCGGGAATTCCGCACCATGATGGCTCCAAGGCCTAGAACTCGGCAACGGTTCAACGGGCCTGTTGGGTTCTGTGGCATGATTTCAAAAGGAGACCAAAGTAGACCAAATAATCTGGGTTGGAATGCAGCAGGCCAGAAACAGTATAAGTATAACATACGCGTGGTCCTGCCCACGACAATAGGACATAATACGACGTTGGGCAGTTTCTGGCAGATTTGGGCTCAAAATATGCGGCTGCCAACTATAAGACCCTACTGTATCCGCTGAGGCTTCGTGGCTTTAGCGCTTCAGTGTCAAGAGTCAAGAAAGTTTAAGGCAACCGGACCCCTCGGCTTTGAACCCTGAAGCAAGTCCCAAGCTTGAACATATCCCCCAAAGCCCCAGACCCTGAATCGACAACCGCGGCTACCACGAATCCATCTTATACCCCCTAACTCTATTCCTCTTAAAGGCTCTGTTTCAAGCCTCGGCAATCAAAGAGAACCCAGAACCTTCTGCGATAAGCTACACCTCTGTTCTTGTGGTATCGAGCCCTTCTCAAACCCCTGCCTGGAGGGCCGAAATGCTCTAGCCTTTGGCAGCTAGATTTCTTCGTAAGGGTTGAGTGAGAGGCGGGGGTGCTGTTGAGGGTTTAGGGTGTAATTAGTAGTGCTGTGACGGTGCGGAATGACAACCATGATGTTGAAGTGTCTGCTAACCCACGTCATAATCGAGATTGCGGTCACATGTCTCCAGTGCCTCTGGGGTTTCGGCATCTGGTGTTGTGGCTTACGAGCTGCTTGGTTCTTCCATTGTTTCTGCACCAAAACTTTACAGGCTAGAGTTTAGTTTAGTGACAGTTTAGTGTGTGGGGGGTTGAGGGTGCTCCGACTACCAAGATCAGGATGTTGAGATTTCAGGCTTGGTCGGTTCGGATCCTTCTTGGCTTAGGGCTTCAGGGGTTCTGGCTTTGCTGCAGGCCAGTCTCGTTCTGCAAGATCAAGAGTTGGGTCCGTCGGTTTAAGGTATTTTGTAGGGTTTTCTGGCTTTTGGGGGCTTGGGGCTTGAGGTCGTCATCGAGAAGATTCGGAAAGAAAGCGGGAGGCTAGGAACAACGGCAGATTCTCTCCCATAGTACACTCCTGCCAAGAACAACTACTCGTCATGATACCCACAACCAACTTCCCAAAGGGCCATCAGCGAACGTCACCAGAACCGCAATCATTAATCACAGTGATAATATAAATAGCAATAGCAACAGCAGTAGCAGTAGCAGTAGCAATAAAAACAGTATTACTAACATTAGTATTAGTAGTAGTAGTAGTAGTACTACTACTACTACCACCACCACCACCACTACCACTGCTACTACTACTACTGCTACTACTACTACTACTACTACTACTACCCGACAGTGCCACAATTGACGCCATGCTTCTCCTCACTTCAGGGCCTCAAACGTGTGGTTTCGCCGCGAAATCGAAGAAAGAGTATAGGGTAGAATTAGTTCTTTTTCTCGCAAACATTCTACATGTGCTGCCTGCTTTGGTTTTGCTGGAGGGAGGGGGGAGGGGCGGGGGGGTGATGACGTACATGAACCAGACACATCTCGGCATGCACTGGTACTAGTAGTCCGATTTGTTACGAGCATCGGCGTGCGTTTGTTGTGAGATCACACATTATGGGGGGTACGATTTGTTG